>CM076574.1:292286047-292543195 GCA_034641835.2 Pinus albicaulis | reverse complement strand
TTTTAGATTTCTGTGACTTTGGTGAGTGCTACGAAATTAATGATGAAGGTTTGATTTGTTTGTTTTTCTTCCTCACTCTCGAAGGTCGCGCTAAGCAATGGTTCCGTACAATGTCGGAAGCTTCCATCCATTTGTTTGAACAACTCACCAGTGAATTACAACAAGCTTTTCACAGGTATGATTTTAAGAGCATATTAATAAAGTTAAATGACATTAGAATGGAACCTCAGGAACCTCTAGATGAATTCTCTATCAAATATATTCATTATTGTTTTGAGTTCCTTGAAAAGGATGTCGATTGGAAGTTTTTAAGAGAACAGTTCACGTATGTGATCCTCGTTTCCCTTGAACAATTTCAAGTAGCAACCTAGCTTGATCCTAGTGTTCCCTATGATGACCCGCAAGTTGCCAACTGTTCAGACTGCGTCCCCAATGTTTCCTTGTCCATCTCCCCGAGTCCAGATCACACTCCGGCCTCCCAGGAGAGTATTGCTATTTGTGATATTCTTTCTCCTCCTCCCGAGTTGTCGGGTAGTGGAGTTGTGACCTAGAAAGTTATGAGCAAGTATAAACACTCGCAAGAGGATAAAGCCTATTATACTACCATTGAATCTTTCACGCACCTTGTCGAATCAAAGCTTGAAAACTATAGTGGCACATTATCTCTCCCGGTTCATGAAACCTACCTCGAGCCCACTCGATGTCTCCTTGGACACAGTCCTAAATCTGATTCGCATACTGATTATTAATCGAATCCTATCACAGATGAGGTTGATCCCCTTACAGAGCCTCCTAGATCATTGTTTTCTCTGAATGACGTGGATGTGCATATTGAAAAACCTTGTATGGTTAAGACCCCTGTGGCTCAATCTTTTCGTTCATTATTCCACGATTTATTTCACAAGTCCGCCACACCGATAGTTTCTTCGATACATTCAAAATTTCCTTATACTGGTATTGGTGACAATCGTAAGCACGCAGATGGTGTTTCACAATCACAGTTCAAAATCGATGGGTCTTTTAGATCTAATCTTTCTCACTCGGAATCTTTAGACAACCATGGGAGTGATTTCCTGTCTGGGCAACCTCAAGATGTCCCCTCTATTGACCCATCCCAATTGGTAACCCCCGGGGAGCCTAACATGCCAGGTACCCAAGTTAATCGTATCAACGGTTACATCGATCACTGCTTATCTGAAAACATATTCAGTAATACCGCTGAGCACTGTCACTCGTATCTCGTTGCTGACCATATGGAGACATCAGAATTCGATAATCCGCTTTGGGAAGATTCAAGTACCCATCAGAAAATCAAAGCACTTCCGCTTCTGCAGGCTGTTACCCTTAGTCCTTCTGATCCTAACAAGACCCCTCAAATAACTCCAACTAGGGTTTCTCAGCTTAGGGTTTCTGAAATAATGACTCCCAAGTACCATGCTCCTCCCAGCATCACCACGTCGGATATCATTTCGTCTAGGTGGATTTTTCATTCTAATGAGGTTTTGTTGAGCACATATTCCTATCCCCCAACAGCTGGTATGCAACAACCGATATACCCCAATTTATTCGCTGGTAAGAAAACACCAGCCATTGTCTCTAATATTTCAAGTTGTTGCCCAGCCAGTACCAGTTGCAATCAGGCTCTAACATGTGATTTTTGTCAAATCCCTCAACTACGCGGAAACCTTATGGTAAAGCCACCCCATCCTGGAAAATCTAAAGAATCTGATACATCGATCTATCAATATGTCTGCACGCAAACATTTGGCCGAATTGATACAAAGCCCACTGACATTTTGCAACTCACCACAATCCATGATCACATCCATTCGCTTGTTGATCTCGCCAAACCATCAAAATTTTGAAACCCCCCGCTCAAAGGTTCGGATTTTGTTCAAAACGGTAAGGAAAATCAGCCTCCACTAAAAGTGGATTTGGATCCCCATATCCTTGATAGATTCCAGGAGCAACCCCGAACTAGGGTTTTCAAAACTAGGGTTTCTGCACTTGGATGCGCAAGCATCTATAATTCGCCTGGCACGTGCTTATTGTTTCCATTCCATAAAACTGATCATCCCTAACACCATGATGAGGTTTCCGTTTGGTTCGACGGATCTTACCCGATGAATATAATCGAAAACAGGAAGTGTCTTACCCCCCTCCCGTCAGACCTGAGGTTGTGCATGAATGGATTTGTGTCATTTATAAATGTAGAGTTTCAAGAACATATTGCTATGTATCAGGATGAGAGTGGAATTTAGCTTGCACAATCTATTCTGGCATGTTCCTTGGTAAGTATCCATGATCTTCTTGCTGTTGCACATGCTCTTCAGGTAAGTCTTGCCGTTGGTGCACGATTTTGTATGCTGGCTCTGATTGTGAACATTGTTGTTCTTGCCGGTCGGGAATTAATGCGGTGGCTACACTGGAAATCTGATTTCACATAACCCGACTGCATCATTGGTTAAGCTAGGGTTTTAGGTGTAGGCTAGCTAGGACCTGTTAATAAAAAATTGTTAGTTCAAAGTTTTTTTTTTTATTAGGTTTACTTGCCAAATTTTTACTTTATAATTTAAAAGTGTGTTTTCTATTGTTGTTTACGATTAATATCTTAGGCATCATCATGTTATAAGTATTTTCCCTTCATTTCCTTTTCAGTTGCTTGTTGCCGCATAAATAATCACTACTTGTATTGCGCCTCTTTTCCACCTACAACTGGTTGATCGTTCTCGCACATGGCGTTGCATTTCATCTTGAGCCTCACCTATTACATTGCGTCGTACACTCTCTTCCTCACATCATTTCTGTCATATCGCCTGCCACTACACGAGCCCCCATTGAAACCCTACCACCTTGTAGTCTTGTTTTTCCCTGATTGCTGAAATAATAATCCCATTGTTTGCGTGAGGTTGTGGTGGCTATCTCAAGAGGCATTTTCCTCGCAGGATAAGTCATTGAAGTCACATTCTCAACAAGATGCCTATGAGTCTAAATTTATTAGCCAGGGAGACACGAGCCGGTTGCTTATGAGAGACCTAATGAGTTTGAATGGCCCATACCCATAGCCTAAGCCTTTTGCCCAGCATAGTCTTGGACATCTTAATGATCTATTTTTCACGCTTCGCCTATTGTGGTGAATGGGATGTGAAGTTTTGGCACAAGGGCAAACCCAAATCAGGATATCTTCCAGTTTCTGTAAAACAAGGAACAACCTCTCTTGCTCGTAAAATAAGTTGGGATCCCTCATCCACCCATGAATAATAAGTGCCACGAGCACGTGAAAATAAGTGCTGCAAGCACATGAAACAAATAAGGGTAAAGGATCGAGAAAGGCTTCCTGCGCAGAGAGGTAATGCAACGAATCCACCGAGGTACTGACCAAGCTCGCTGGCAGCAAAGCAACGTTTGTGATTTCTTGAAGTGACTCCGCTGGGGTACTGTCCAGGCCTGCTGGCAGCGGAGAAACACCAGAAACTTACTTCAAAAAAAATCCCGAGAATAATAAACCCGCTGCCTTGCTCTTCACATCATCAACAAGCTACTGACGTCTGTGAGCTCTCTATTGATGTGTTCTGATTAGCGAGACCTAGCTGAGGCATAAGGACTGGGCATACCTGTAAAGGCCAAAGTAATTCAAAGGGTCCCTGCATAACTTTTTCAATATTCCCTTGCATGACTATCTTGGCTCAGACTTTTGTTGTGATATTGACAGATATGCTGGATTCTACCAGTGGTTCGCCATTTGTTGTAGCCGCTACAACACCACCCAAAATTTTGGGTATATTTAAAATTTCGGGTTCCCTCGCTGCTCGCTTAGCCATTAAGGTATTTCACCCGACGTGTAGTCTGTGACCTACCCCCAGACCCTCATGAGCTATCTCACCATCATGATCAGATGCTGTTGTTGCAATCGTGCCATGTGTGAAGGTATTTCCATGCATGTATTCTAATGAAAACTTTTTGCATTTACATTAAAAGCTCTTGCACCATAGATTGTTTAGGCACTCGGATTGGGTACTTCACCAAGCTTATAATCTGATGTTAATCATTTGGAGGCATCGTTATTTAAAGGGTAAACTTGAACTAATTAATACTATAATGTTGTATACAGGTCGACCCCACAGTTGGTATAACAAGCAATATCACCATCGCATTAGGAGAAAGAAATGGGAATTAAAACAACAAGAACGCATCAGTTAGAGAGTTGTCAATCACGGTTGAGCCATGCCGTTCCGAATGTGTATTTTAATTTCCAAAGGGAAAGGGTTCCCTGACTCAAAAAGATATATATTGATAAACGTCGACGGTGGCTTGAAACAACAACAGGCATTTATCTGCAATATGGCACATGCGACAGGGTTTTTGTAAGAAACACTCGACATTCCAAATTCTCGTTTCCACATCATTTGGTGGGATCCTGATGAGCAACCTCTATTAGCAGCTGAAGGTAGCTCTGGGGTGGTAAGTATATGGAACCTTGAAAAGGAAACAGTTACGGTCTGGAATGAAAGATGATCATGATTCTTCATAATTCAATCGAGATGTGAATATTTGACACAACCGATGAAGAAGCATGACTCTTAAAGTGCAGGAGTGGCCATAGTGCACTTCCTATGTGTATGAGGGATTAGGGTAGAATGCAGCATATTTTATCTGCTGGGCAAGGTCAAGCTTTCCGAATTTTCTCTGGTATACAAGGTCAACAAAGTAGAGAACCTTCAGATGAAGAAATCAAAATGTCTCCAGTCATTACTTTTGATGCAGCTGAGATTCAGGGAAGAAGCTAGTGAAATACTGTCACCTACCATTGGGGTGATCCTTACACATACACCCATATGGCGTCTTCATGACTTTTCAATTAGTGAACACATTGTGAAACCATGTTTGGAAGATTCAACACCAGTAAGGCCTTGTAGTGTCAATGCACGTGGAGGTTATGCAGTACTTGGAACAGAAAAAGGGTGATTTGAGTCGTTTAATCTTCCATCGCGGATTAATCAAGGGACATATATCAAATACAAGGAGAACAAAAAACTATAATACACACATAATAAAGCAATGGTTGGCATGGCATATGGAGATGCAAATATCGTTTGAATAACAAGGAAGACATTAAGGTGTGGAGGGACTTGAGTTAAAGTCCAATGAAAAAATGATATCCCATTAGTTAAAAAGATATATCACCCAGGGATAGTCTTCTAGAAATTGCAGCAGGTGAGGTGATTCTTTATTTATTCGATACCACTACCATGCGACTATTTGTTGGGCACGTGGACCGTGTCATTAATTGGCATTTTAGTGGAAATGGGAAGTGTTCGTTGTCATCTATTATGGATGGGGGCATCACAACGTATGGATTTGTGAGGAAAAGTGAAATGCTCTGGTGGACGAGCACAACGTTGACAACTAATTTCTTATTCTGCATGGTTTCAATTTAGTCTCCTCGTGCCCTTCTTCATAGCTTTTTCCTTTTTTTTTAACAAAACATACTCTCGCATGGGGTTTTTTCCACGTCGTTTTCGCTACATAAAATTGGCGCACGATCTGTTATTCCTCGTTATGTTAACTTGGACGAGACATACTCTCCACATCGAGAGGGGCCTCTTCATAGCGTTTTCTTCCACAAAATTTCCAGCTACTCCCAAATGCCAAGCGTTACACCTCCCAGGAATGCGTTAACGATATTTTGTAACTGCCCATGCATGACACCACGTGGACTGTGTCACTAAATTAGTGTTTCTGTGGAGGCAGGCAATGCTTGTTATTTTCCAGCACAGATGAGACCATAAGAGTGGCAATATAATCTCGTCCAGAATGCATGCACATGGATTCAGTTGTGTCGGCTTTGTCATTGCCGTAGGATACAGATCCGCGAGGAAAAATGAAACACTCAATCGAACCAGCGCAGTAACGACTATGGAACTTTATATCCAGAATGACAAATTCCTCAATATAGTAGATGAGAAATGTTCTATTACAAGCATAAAATTTCCACCTTGAAAATTAAATCAAAGATGCTGATTCGAGGAGGCTTGGTGTTCGGTGTTAAATCATTATATTAAAAATATCCACAAGTTAAAACAAATTTTTTTGTCATGACCGAAACATGTTTCATATCCATGCTTCCAAAGAGGGCGTGAAATAACTAACTCACATCTAAATGCGTATCCAACAGATTGACGTTATTAGATTTTCTTTGGAAGACTGGCTTTGTTAACATCATGTAAATACAGCATGGCAATGGTGCTTGTCTGCTTACAACCTGACTTACCACCGCAGAGACATAAGCTGTTCATTATTAATTTTGATGCATGGTTAAAATTATTGATCCATCGATGAATCACCATTAGAAGGGCAAGGGATTTGTCGGAGTGTGCTCCTTCTTGCAACTACAACCAGATCGCACGATCGAGCGACTCCTCCACATGTAAAAACCACTCCATTCATTAAATGAAATCAAGTTTCAACGCAGGAGAGGAAATTGCACCTAAGCCGAACGATGATTGCACGATGAAGACAGCTTTGAGTGCGGTTAAGCATAGGATCGCAAGAGAACATTAGATGCGAGAAAAATTGTGACCATGTGACCCCTGTGAGGTCACAGTTCAACCCAGGTCGCTGAGTCGCAGACATGTGAGGCAAGGGAAAAGTGCGACTTGATGATATTAGCGACCCTGTGACCCTTTTGAAATCTCAGCCCAAGTGGAGATAAAGTCACGCGACCCCTCCAGGTCGCTGAGTCGCGATGCATGCTGCTGGACAGGAAATGCGACCATGCGACCCCTCCGAGGTCGCAAGGTCGCAGAATGGTGTGCCCAAGGAAAGATGCGACCAATGAGATTCTCCGACTGCATGACCCCAGTTACAAAATGCAATTTGTCCTATTTGAGCATGCAATGATATTAGCTTGGCTGCAAGGAATCGTCATAAAATGCAAGTATTTTATGGTGTTTTGGTGCAGTGTTTTGCTGTCCTTGCATATGAAAAGCCACTAATATGTCCTCCTTCTGATTTTCGGAACGTTTTTATGACGCCTGCTGTTCTACTTATGTCAGAGTATCTTATCCGTTTCCCCATCAATTCAGGACGGGATGTCGCTATTGGAACATTCCTATGCACCACATTTCTCTCACTTAACAAAGATGTTCGAAGGTTTTGTCCTGAGGCTGTCAATTTTCTGCAAGCTCTGTTGATGTCCGTGTTAGATACTAAGAAGGGCCTCAAAAAAGGGATGAAGTGAAATGCCCTACCCTTTTGCTGGAGCATCAAGAGTATAGACCTTGGCTGCATCTTTCAAGTGGGGTATCCGTTTTACCTCAACCTTTTGATTTCGCTATGATCATGGAGACTAGTGATGATGCGTCTCTCTCCACTCAAAAATATACAGGGTGGCATACTTCTTTCTGTATCGGAAATGTTGAGAGGTTTTGCAAACATATATCATGACATTGTTTCGTTCCTTGAAGAATTTGCATCCTTGTACCCCTGTTGCATGAAATAGTCAAGAAAATAAGACACCTGAGACTCTCCAATTGAAGATGACAAGTATTGCGTCTCTAATAAATGGGAAAATTGATGAGAATAAAATATACGACAACCATTGAGGATGCGAGTGAAGAAGCCCAGGCCTATTGAGCAATTCAATCCAATATTCGAAGAGAAATTTGTGCATGGGAAAGATTATGATCCTGACGGGGAAAGGGCACAGAGGAAGCTTATCCTAGCAATTCTCTCCGATGATTCAGTAGCTCCACACGTGACCACATAGGGGTCTAAGTTTACTATTTTCATTCTTGCAATTATTAAAACATGCTCTTAGTATCGATGTTAGATCATGAAGATGTGTAACCTAAGCTATGTGACTGCAGGTGGAAGCTATTGGTTTGCACAATGAGTTGGAGTTTTCCCAGCAAGCAAGAGGGCCTGTTTTCAAATCAAGGATGTGGGATAAATAATATTGCTTTAAAATCCAACGATAGCCCAAGAAGGCCACAAGTTGCTTATCTGCCCAAGGTCACAGGTCGCTGATGGCCCCAGGTCGCAGGTCGCATATCTGCCGAGGTCGCGTGTCGCGGATTGTCCGAGGTCATAGGTCGCAGATTGTTCAAGGTTGCAGGTCGCGGATGGTCTGAGGTCGCAGGTCAGAAATGGCCCAAGGTCGCAAGTCGCGGATTGTTCAAGGTTGCAGGTCACGGATGGTCCGAGGTCGCAGGTCGCTGATGGCTGGAGGTCACAAGTCGCAAAATCTCTTGAGGTCGCAGGTCGCAAATTCCCAAAATTTTCAAGTCGTAGAGGTCACCAGTTCGCTAAGTCGCATCCCCTATTAATGCCCGACGGTGTGACCTAGCGACTAGGTCGCAAGGTCACAGAACCCAATCAGGTCGTAGGTCGTATGTCACAAAACGGACTGGGTCACAAGGCAACCCAACAGCCGGAAAAGCGAAAATTCAGGGAGCCCAAAGGGCAAGCTTTGCCCTATAAATGCTTCCTTCGGGAACTTGTAAAAGGCTTCTTTTTTGGGACTCGAGCTGAGTACATTATATTACCAAAGGATTATACATTTGAGCATGAATACAAGCATTTTGAAAAATCCCTTTATGGATCTAGTGTTGTCATATGTATGAGAGCTATTGAGTATTATGTTTTCAGTTTCTGAATATCTTAGATTAAAGGAACTGTATCTTTAATTCATATCACATTTGCATAACAGTTTGCTGAGTATGTTAATGATGGTTGAGTTCATTTCAATTTCTTAACGAACACTGATGGCTTTGTTTATTAGCATTTGTGTTAACATTTTAAACTTTTAGGAAGTGAAAGGTGTTCTTGCCATGAGGAATTGTTTCCTTCATGGTTAGAACAGTTTACAAGCATGACCCTAATGAAGTGTTGTTACCAACACTTCCTTCGGTCTTCATGCTTTATTATTTCCTCTTGCTACTCATATTGTTACGTGTATATTTAATGCATCAATCGTATGTCTTGTATCATTTGATTAGGTGTGTATCCACTTTTTTATAGAGTTTAAGTGAGACCCAAAGAAAGGAGAAATCAGTGGTAGCCGGACCCACACCCCGGACGGGATCCCTATTCCAAATGGTTCAAGGTTTAATTGGGACCTTTTACCAGGGATATCCCATACTGTTGGCCGGACAAATTTTCCCATCAACATGTTCGAATTGTGAATACAGCTTATCGTACAAAAGCGGTGCAATGAAAACCGTCTGGTGTTCCAAACCCACTATCACTGTTCATACCTCATGGTTCCGTTCAGTTGCGCTTGAGGTTCCGTTCCTTCCTTCTTTTGTTCACGATTCCAATATGTCTTCTTAACTTCGTTTTCATACGATTCCTCGGTTATTATTTGTCGCTCCTTCTCATATGTTATCCCTTGCTTTGTCAACACTTCAACATGGCACTTCTTCTATCATAATGCACAGCTCCATTCACGCATAGGTTTATCACCAGTCCTCTTTTAGTCGCGCATAGGGTTAAACAATATCTTTCATCTCTCATTGACCATTTCTTAATTGGTCACGCTTCCAATATTCCAAACTGGGTTGAGGGCATGATTTCTAGGAAATTCACGGCATATCCACATAGAATTCTTCATGTAGAGTTTATTCCAGGTCTACTCTAATTCTAACCTCTCCAACATTCACCTACAAAATGTATTAAACCCCTAATACATAAATAAACCTCTGTATTAAGCTCCTTCAGGCCCTTCCAATCTTCACTGCTTTGTCTCTCCAGTTCTTCTTTTAAATGGCCCTCTTCTACTGTCCTCACTACTCTGCAGCACCACCTCATCTGTCTCCTGCTGCCTTTGTTCCTTCTATGCTGCCTCTGCCTCCACTGCTCGACTGTTTCTTGATCTCACCGTAAAGCCGAACATGCCTTTGACCCCTTCTGCCTTCGATTTCCATTATAAACTAAATCATCCTCCTTCATGGTTCGAACCAGGAACAAATGAATTTACTTGCAAGATTGCTTGTCCTGGCCAGATCTTTGAATCAAGTGGCTCTTTTGCAACCTACTATGTCTCTCTAGCTCTTCAGATCTCTGATGTCTCTGCTGCCTTTCTGCCCCTTGAATGATGTTTCAGGTGCTCCTCCTTTGTCATCTCCTTTTCCATCAATGATAAAATTTCCAATAATATCCCCCTTTGGCATTGATGGCAACACATCCACCAATAATACAATGATTCCTCCAAGTATTCCTCTACCTAGCTTCTTTAGCTTGCTTTTCCTCCCCCTTTGACATCAATGGCAAAGGGTTACACATCTCTCAGTGTAGAATCTATCTTTGCATTATCTCTCTCTGAGATGTGTTTAGGCCTTCTTCTTCTAACTTTGTACCCTGCTGCTCCAAACTAGTGTACAAGAGTTGTTGAGAGAACACTTTTGAGGATTATTGATCTTGAATGTACACTGCAAGTTGATGCAATCCCAAAGCACTGAATCCTTTCACTTGTATAAAGCTGAAAGTGAGGATAATGACACTTCATAGAACACAATGTACCATCTTTATCTAATCAGAGATGCATCATTGGATTAAACCTAAAATGCTGAGAATGCTTCAAATATACTTCAGTCTCTATCTGATGTAGCGCACCAATACATTTACGTTGAGGAATATTGTAGATGGAATATGTCTTCTTCTGCAATACTCATTTGCAGTACAACATCTGTTCAATTGTGATGAAGTCAATATATCTTTTATTGCTGTGGTACACTTTTCCTGCCTGTTGGTGATGATATGAGCTAGGATACTGAAGAGACATTACCCTTAATAGCTGAAGGTTATTGTTCCAGATGTGATCAATGAATCAACCAGAATTTGATCTAAGAAATCAAATCCCTTTACTGCTGAAGTATGTTCTTGATGACTCCATGACAGTGTTTTGAGCTTCAACTGACCCAACTAATTCTTCATACTTTCGATACTTAAACTTTTTATCATAATAAAAAAAATATATTCAAGATGTTTTAATAGAAAACAGATTTCACACGGTGTTATGAACGATCTTAAGAGAAGAGGCCTGATATGTATATGTACTGACTTCAGGAAGGCATCCAAATTTTTTTTTTTTCAATGCTCAATATCATGTTTCAAGAGTAAACAAAATACTGATCCTTTAGCCTTTTCATTGAACCTTTTATGCTGGATGTACTCTTTACATAACCTTTGATCCTGAGGACCTATACCTTATCACTGCTCCATGATAACACTTGATATTCTGTTGATAGACATGTTGCCTGCTCCAAGTACCAAATGATATTACCTTGATAAAATACGCAAAGATTTCACTTTAGCTTGCACATTTACCCATAATTTAAGACATCCTTCATAAATTCTTCTATTGATCTTTCCACTGTTCACATTAGCAATCATCAATATCCTTAATCTGATCTTGTCATTATTTAACCTTTTTCTTATTCTGTCATTCTGATTTAAAAGAATGTCACTGCATTTTATTTTCTATGACAGTTCCAGAATCATTGCTGCTTTATATACTAATTCAACTGTTCTGACATGATGATCCTCAAAAGGAAATCTTCAATTTCTATACTATGAATCTTCATGGGCTGATTACTCAGAGATTTGTCACTTATTTAACTTCATTCCTCCAAGGGGAATTTTCATAGATGAATGATGTAATGACTTAAAGATAATAGGCTATTCTCTTACTCATTCTCCTTAATGTGATAATGTGATGTTGGGGCCCTTGTTTTGAATACTTGTTTTGAATGTTTTGAATTTTGAGGAAAGAACAGATTTTTGGGGTTGCGGAACAACACATGGCAGTCGCAACCAAGTCGCAACGACAAGGAGTAGCAGAGCTATCGAGGTTGCGAGGAAGCAAGAGATAGCTGAAGAAAGTAGAAGCATAAGCACAGACGGAGAAAAGATACAGCGGAAGACAGAAAGCAGAACTCATAAATAACAAGAGAGAAGCTGGAAGCCACTGAAGAAGAAGACAAGAGGAACTAGCAGTTGCGATGGCGAGTGAATAAATAACAGTCACCCTGCCGAAAGAAGGGACGAATGCGAAAGAAGAGACGGATGCAGAGCAACTGAAGAGGATTGAGAAAATGTTGTAGCGGGAATCCATTCCGAGCATGATATCTCTGTAGTTCCTAGGCTTCCCTTATCTATCCTTCTGACCTATAAGATGTCCGCGACAGATTTGTAAAGCTCTTTCTGTGGAAGCGATGTAACTATGGATCTGGTTGAAGATTATTAATATAATTACAGGTTTCTATCTGATTCTATGAGTTACATGCATGCATGATGTCTTTGATGTCTTAAAATTTTATTTTCTTAATACATGTTCGATCTTCTGAATGTTCTTGCGTATATAATGATGTTTATGCAATCAATTCAATGTTAATCATGAGTTGCGGATCCCTCCATCCCCATTGATCTATTCCCCTTCTGCATGTGGTCACGGCATGCCTCGGGTGAGACTCTCTGCTCTCCGGAGTAGGGTGACAATGCCGGTGTCGTTCTAGACTACAACAGATTCCCTTGTTGGCCCCAATCTCTTAACCTAGGTCTTTCCTGCGAGACTTGTTTCTTCGCTAACAAATGGTTTCGTTGCCGGGACCCTACACGTTATGAGGGGAATTGGATCAGGGTATCGAGGATTTTCGAAGGAGAAATATGACAATGGTGGGATAACCATCTGGACCAGTTCGTTGCTCAACAAGCGGAGTTGACGAATCAAAAGGAAAGGGCACTCAAGGATCTCGTCCTTTTCTCAGATTCTGCCAGTGATACCTACGAGAACCTTTGGGGAAAATTCCCTAGCGACCTCTACAATTGGTTGCGGAGATTGCAGACCAGGGTACCTAGGGATAGCTCACGGAGGATAAACCCTAAGTGGGTGCACGGGGATCTGGTGGCCTTGCATCGGTTGGATACTGTGTTGACCCGCACGGTGGATTTTTGGGTAGAGACCACTTTGGACGGATATATTGTGGAGTTCGCCGCAGAGTGATACCAGTCCTTCTCAAAGGCTAAGGCTATCTTCCGCTCCGGGCTAAGAGGGAAGTTGCTCAAGGAGATTCCGCTGTGGATTAAGGCCCTGATGGTGGATGAAGGGCTGATGGAATTCCAAAAATCGAGCATGGAAGCGTAAACCTCCAGTGCTGGGGGAAGGGCTGAAGGGACAAATGCTACGTGAAGTGTGAAGCAGGGGGAGTGGGGAATGGATGCTGAGGCCGCAAGGAAGTTAAGGGAGTGACATGCAAATCAGAGGGCACAGATCGCCGATAGGTGGCAATAAAGGGTGATGCGGGTGTTGAAGCAACGAGAAGACAATAGGAAGAAGTAGGAGGAGGCGCCTCAGAGGATAGGAAGTATGGACACCCAGGCGGATACCCGGGAGAGGGAAGGGACCGCTGTGGGAGTGCGACGGGTGCATGGGAGCCCGGCTAGGAGAGAAAGGAGACAACAACTGACGAAGACGATGCAGGTGTGCAGCCTGAAGAAAGTTTTGATGGTGAATGGTACGTCGTGATGCAACAGTTGTTTCAAGAGCGGTTGGCATTCATCCCTCTAGGCAGCCTTAATTCCCAAAATTTGCACGGCAAGGATCCCTACTTTCCCCTGGTACTCTATAAACCTTTGAGTAATATTTTCGTTAAGTTACAAGAATTAGGTCAATTGCACAACATTTCAGTGTCGCACATGAATAACGGCATTACTAGTAGTATTACAGTTCCTAGTGGTATAGTCACGCAACCAGGACCCGGAGGGTTTATCTTGGTCAACCCTTCACAAGTAAATATGGCTGGGTCATTCACCCGGTATCCATAATTCTCTGGCCGAGGTAACAATGATGTAGAGCAACACTGGTATCTCTGCGAAGCCATATGGAGGGCTCGACAGACACCAGATGCAGGGAAGCTAATAGAGTTCCAAACCATGCTCAGAGAAAGGGCTCTACGATGGTTCATCAAGTGGTCCAAGGCCCATCCTAATCCAGTAATCGCAGACATTAAGCAAGATTTTGTCCAGGAATTTAAGCTTCCCTAGACAGACCAGCAGGGTCTGTTTGAGCTCTGGGAGATTAAGCAGAAAGAAGGAGAGACTGCATGGGAGCTGATGCGCCGATTCAAGGACGCAATCGGGAAACTCAGCTACCTAATTGACCCAAACCATCAGAGGGACTGGTTCATCAAGGCTCTGCTTCCCTTGACACGAACCCCCCTCACCCAACAGAAGATTGACAACTTGCGGGACGCTCTAGAGCAGGCCATGAAGATAGAGGCCATGGTGGGCTAACCTCAGGAATATCGGGGAGGGCCGGCCCTACAGGATCCTTCCTTGGTGGGATTGCAACATAAAATCGCCAGTCTGACTGAAAAGCTCAAGGAGATGCAGCCTATAAGACCAGCCAAGCCGAACGTTTGGTGTACTCACTGCCTGGTCGAAGGCCACGTCGCAACCGAGTGTCCCCGGTTGTGTGGCATAGTTGTGGGACCCTCTGTCGTGGAAATAAAGGGGGGTCCACCTACGGGGGGTGGTGCGGAAATGAATCCACAGGGGTTATACCAGCCGCAATAGCCTTATGAGGGGTTCCCACCTCAACCAAACCCAACCGCCATGGAGTATTGCGAAATTTTTCGGACGATGGGCCATCAACCTTGGATGTGCCCAATAATATAGAAGTACTCTAGCATCCCAAACAATGCATACTATGAGTTTTGTGCTTCTACGAATCACAACACTAAGAAGTGCAGGGCTCTCGATGCTCTAGCAGATCGGCTGGACTGACCCTCCTATCGGGTGAACGAGGCTTCCAGGGGCTGAGGCGGCGGTATGCGTGGTGGCCACACGGGGGGACGAGGTCCGCTGAAATGCTACAACTGTGACCAGGAGGGTAACGTGGCCCGGGAATGCCCCCTTCCCCGACGTCCATGGTGTTCTTAGTGCCGCGTGAACGCCCATGCAATAGAGGACTGCCCAGAACTTATCAAGAAATGGGAGGAACGGGCAGGGCAGAGGGTAACGAATCTGGTCAACTCCGAACCTTGGGAGACCGTGACTCTAGACATGCCGAATGTAGCTATTGTGATGAGAGGCAGAAAGAAGACGGGGGAGGATGATCACGGAAAGGAGCTGGCACGGGTTATCCGGCCCACCTCCCCGAAACAATTAATCAGGCCGGACGCCCAGAAGAAGTCCTTCCAGGAGGCGGTGGAGACATTTGCGCAGCTGGGGGGGGCCAAAGGCCCTGAGGCACCCCTGTTGACTGATTCCAGAGAGCAGAGCGCCACAGGAACCTTGATCGAGGAATTGCTCCAGTTATTCCTCAAGATTTTTGATAATGCTATGATGCGGCAGCAGCTGAAGCATACCTTGGTAGACGTACGGCAGGGGAATACAGGGCCAGGGGAACCCTTGGACACAACACCCCAGTACGTATAGCGAGTCAAGAAGAACAAGCGAAGAATGGGAAAAGAGTTCCGGCTTAACACGCAGGTTGTGGGATTCCAGATCAGCGACACCATGCTTGACTTAGGATCGAACGTCAACATCCTGTCGCGGAAGACATGGGAGGCTATTGGCCGGACGCCGCTGATCTACTCGCCAATCTAGCTTAGAATGGAAAACTAGTATTGCATTGTGCCGATCGGATGACTCGAAGATGTCGAGGTCGAAATTGCAGGGGTGAAGACTTACACGGATTTTGAGGTTATTGATATTATGGGAGATAAGGATCCTTACCCTGCCCTGCTAGGAATCGATTGGGCTTTTGAGAATTACGCCATCATCGACCTCAAAAAGGAGTTGATGATCTTCGAAGATGGAGAGGTCCGGGTCACTCAGCCTCTCGACCCGTACTAAGGCCCGAGATATACAGAGATGGTGGATAACCGGGAGGATGCTCAGATGTTGGAAAACCTTTATCAGATGACAACAGGGAAGTGGGAGGACTACATTAACCCGACCGCGATCGGCTCCGTCAGCTGGCGCAGTGTCTAGAGCTCGGAGTTGGGATCAGAAATAGCTTGGGAAGACTGGCAGCATAGTGGGTATGAGACCAAAACTTGGAGGTGTGCCAACATTGCTCGAGTCTGGTGGATTGGCGTGGAGATCAGGGAATATCCCACCCTGTCGAACATGCAAGCCGTCAATACCTTTATTGCAAAAGTAGAAGACGCAGTACCAGAAGGAAGCAGGATACCTCTTTTGGATGTAGCGCTGCAGTCCATGTCATCCAGGTGGTGGAAAAATCACCGCAACACCTTGTCACGGTGGATTTGTGTGGTGGAGGCCTTGAGGGCATGGTTTAAAGAAGACGAAGGACCTCGCATTAGGCACAAGTACCACGAGACTTCTGATCCAAAGGAACACCTGAAAACCTGTGAGGAGCAGTGGAAAAGTATAGGGTACCCGGAAGAGCTGTGGGTACATCGGTTCATCCACTCCTTAGATACCATCCCCCATGCGTGGTACTTAGAAGAAGAGCGGAAACGAGGGACCAGCTCCTAGCAGGAAGTTGCGAGCAAATTTGTTCGGTGCTTTTCCTTCGAAGGAGAGACAGAGTTGGTGTCCCAGGCATTACAAGATATGAAGGGGGTACTATTTCTCCATGATCCGGGGACTGATGGGAGCACCTTAGCATTACACCCTGAGGGCAGGCATGATTTGGCTTGCCAACGGATCGATGGCGATCCAGAAAATGATAGTCTGGAGGACCTAAGGCACCTATACTTCGAAGAGAAGAAAGGCGAGCGGAACATCAAAGAAGAGCCGACCACTGAGGGCATCCATCTACTCCTGCTGAAGACAAAGAAGTTGAACATCGGTACGAAGGACAAACCCAAACTGGCTACGGTTGGGGACTACTAGGACGAGGAGATGACAAAGGAAATTTTCAGCCTTCTCTAGGGATACGAAGACCTATTTCCGTCTTCGGTTGCAGATTTGAAGGGCATCAAAGGTGACCTCAGAGAAATGCGTATTGTGCTGAAACCGAACGCAAGGCTCGTGAAGCATCAGCCCTATCGGTTGAACCCACGGATCAAAGAAAAGGTCAAAATGGAGATCGATAAGATGTTGGCAACAGGTTTAATATTTCCTGTGGAAGAAGTGGAGTGGGTGAGTCCTATTTTCATTCAGAATAAGAAGGATAAGTCCGAAATCCGAGTCTGTGTTGATTACCGAAGTCTGAACAACACCTGCATCCATGATCCGTTTCCCACTCCATTCAACGACGAAGTATTAGATCACGTTGCGGGAAATGAAGCTTACTCCTTCACTGATGGCTTTTCAGCCTATCATCAGGTGCGCATTGTGGAAGAGGAAAAAACGAAGATGACATTCACCACCGAGTGGGGATCGTTTGCATACCACGTGATGCTATTCAGATTGAAGAACGCCCCGGCCGTGTTTTCCCGGATCGTCATCGCTGCTTTCCAGGAGTATATCCACAAGTTCCTGGAAGTCTACATGGACGATTGTTTGCTGAAGAACCACACCACCCTGTTACGTATCATGTTTGATCGGTGTCGACAGTTGCAGATTTCCTTGAACTTGAAGAAATGCATCTTTGTAGTTCCTTTCAGCATGCTGTTAGGACATGTGGTGTGCAAGCAAGGGGTCTGCGTCGACCCCACCAAGGTAGCAGTGATCGTCCACATGGAAGCCCCTGAGACGGTGAAGCAGTTGCGGGCACTACTAGGGCACATAGGTTATTATCGGCGGTTTATCCGAGATTATGTGAAGATCACTGCTCCTTTAGAAAAGCTACTGTGGAAGTCAGAAGTATTCCAGTGGACAGTGGAGTGTTGAATGGCCCTGGAAACTCTGAAGGAAAAGTTGGCGACGACGCCTATTCTGGTTCACCTAGATTGGGATAAGAAGTTCCACGTGCACATTGACGCTTCCAGTATTGCGCTTGGGGCTGTATTGGCGCAACTTGGGGAGATGATAGTTGACCACCCAGTTTACTTTGCCAGTCGGAAACTCTCTAACGCAGAGCGAAACTACACCACGACTGAGCGGGAGGCCCTTGCAATGGTTTATTCGCTCCAGAAGTTCCGCCACTATCTTCTGGGAGGTAGGTTCAAGTTCTTTACGGATCATTCTGCGTTAAAGTACTTGGTTAATAAGCCCGTTTTGGAAGGACATATCTATCGGTGGCTCCTACTCTTCCAAGAATTTACATTCGAAGTGATCGTCAAGCCCGGGAGGTTGAACATCGGACTCGATCATTTATCCTAGTTGGAAACAGGGGAGAACAATTTCTCTCTCAATGATCAGCTGCCGGAGGCTGATCTTTTCCGCGTGGAAGCCGTACTCGATTATTTGGTTGACATTGCAACTTATTTGACCATGGGGCAGTGCCCTCAGCACTACACCCCGCTCCAGAAACAACACTTGGTCGTTCGCGCCGCCGAATACCAACTGATTGCGGGGCAGCTATACAAACTGGGCCTCGATGAGGTTCTGTGCAGATGTATACTTGACCACGAACGCGAAGCCGTAATGTGGAAATGCCACAACGACGTTGTGGGCGGGCATGTGGGGGCGAAACCCACTTCCAGGAAGGTGCTCCAAGCTGGCCTATGGTGGCCGACAGTCCACGCCGATTGTAAGAAATTTGTTAAGAGATACGATGTCTGTCAGCGAATGGGGAGGCCTTCTCACTGGGATGAGCTCCCGCTACACTTGGTGCATGTGTTGCGACCGTTCGAGAAATGGGCTATCGACTTCGTAGGCCCCATAGCCCCGATAGCCAGGCATTCCAAGGCCCGGTACATCATTACCGCAACCGACTACCTCACCAGGTGGGCTGAGGCAGCGGTGGTGCGAGATTGTATGACGGCTACAACAACATGGTTCATCTTTGAACACATCATCAACAGGTTTGGCTGCCCGCGAAGTTTAAACAACGATCAGGGTACGCATTTCATTAATGACACGGTCAAATCACTGTTGGACACATTCATGATTCAACATCACAAAAGCAGATCGTACCACCTGCAGGCCAATGGAACTGTTGAAGCATTCAACAAAATCCTCGAAAAGGGCTCAACAAAGATATGCAATGCCCAGCGGGATGACTGGGATGAGCGGCTACCAGCTGCACTATGGGCCTACCGGACTACGGTGAAGCGCTTGACCAATTAGACACTGTTCCAGCTAGTGTATGGCCGGGAAGCTATGATTCCCGCTGAGTTCACCATACCAAGTCTTTTGATTGCCATATCCCTCAAGTTCTCTGAAGAGGAGTCGCTACAAGAGCGCCTCCATGAATTACAAGAACTGGACAAGGCCCGGTTTTTGGCCGAATTTCACCAGAAGGTTCAGAAGGACAGGTAGAAAGCGTGGCATGACTGCCACATCAAGAAAAAAACGTTCCAGGTTGGAGGAAAGGTCCTGTTATACGATAGCAAGTTTTAGAATTTCCTAGGAAAACTGCAGACGCACTTGTTGGGACGTTACTTCGTCGTTGAGGTTAGAGATTCTGGAGCCGTTCGGTTGGCTCAATTGGATGGTAGTGTTTTACCTAGGTGGGTGAATGGCGCACGCCTAAAACCCTACCAGGAATAAGTTTCTTTCACCCTTCATCAATAACTCTCGCAATCGAGAGAAACTGTAGAGTAGTGTAGTTGAATAACTCTCCCAAAATCGGGATGAGCATAGGTAGTATTTCTTGTTCATGCATAGCTTGTCAATAAATGCTCTGTTGTAGGGACCGCACCTCAACCGATTGTGGTCGGGGCGGGGCATGTCCAGCGTGTCATCCCCGTAGGATCAGGAAACATGTCAATGTTAGTCTATATCATTTCAGTTAGTACTTGTGTCAGTCCATAGGATCGTCTAGATTCGCAGCATAAATTACCATAATTAGAAGTAACCTCGCAATAATCATTTTGCCATAATTCACAGTAACCTCAGCCGTCGCGTCCGCCCATTTCCCCATGCCACCATCAGAAACTATCAAAATACACCTTAGCATGCGCTTGATCGCACTCAATGGCCTCCACAAGGAAAATTTGGAGCTCCACATAGTGTTAGCAGCATGACCAACGCTGCCCGATCCAGAGGCAGTTTATACAACACAAATTGCCGAAAAGCAGGGCCAGGTCAACCAGATGCAGAAAACTCTCAACTCTGCAGCGCATGATGCTTACGACCTCCTAAAGGGTATTCATGAATGCTCAATGGCTCTGACAGTCAAAACACAACCAATCTCCGTGCAACTACAGCAAATTTTGAGGGAAATCCATGAGGCCACGGACCCTGCGCGGTTGGACCATCTATACGCCCAAGCGGATGCTCTAGAGGTGCAGATTCAACAAACATAGGCCAACACATCAATGGTCAAATAGGTAATCCGTGAGCTCCACCCGCCCCTCCAACGCAGTGCCAAGACAATGCAGCAGCTCACTGCCGAGGCTGAAACCCAAATTGGCACGGTGTTCGGGACTATACCGGCGCATGTAGAGGAGGCAGCTGTCACTAAGATTGCTGCAGAAATAGATTCATTGTTACAGGGGTGGTAGCAAGCTGTGTCGACCTTCCATGAGCTTAAGGCTACAACATTTAGCAAAGTCTCGGAGATGGGGCCCTTGTTTGGACAACAGGCTGAAGGCGCACAGTAAGAACAGGGCACGGGGTCCAGCGGGGCGATGGAGATAGAAACAGTGATTTGTGATTGACTCAGGAAGAGTCAAGAACTTGTGGTCAGGGCTTGTTGGGGCCCTTGTTTTGAATTTTTTGAATTTTGAGGAAAGAACATATTTTTGGGGTTGCAGAATGACACATGGCAGTCGCAACCAAGTCGCAACTACAGGGAGTAGCGGAGCTACCGAGGTTGCGAGGAAGCAAGATATAGCTGAAGAAAGCAGAAGCATAAGCGCAGACGGAGAAAAGATATAGCAGAAGACAGAAAGCAGAACTCATAGATAACAAGAGAGAAGTCGGAAGCCACTGAAGAAGAACACAAGAGGAACTAGCAGTTTCGATTGTAGGTGAAGAAATAACAGTCACCTGGCTGAAAGAAGGGACGAATGTGAAAGAAGAGACGGATGTAGAGCAACTAAAGAGGATTGAGCAGATGCTGTAGTGGGAATCCATTCCGAGCATGATATCTCTGTAGTTCCTAGGCTTCCCTTATCTATCCTTCTGACCTATAAGATGTCTGCGACAGACTTGTAAAGCTCTCACTGTGGAAGCGATGTAACTATGGATTTGGTTGAAGATTATTTATATAACTGCAGGTTGCTATCTGATTCTATGAGTTACATGCATGCATGATGTCTGTGACGTCTTAAAATTTTATTTTCTTAATACCTGTTCGATCTTCTGAATGTTCTTGCATATATAATGATGTTTATGCAATCAATTCAATGTTAATCATGAGTTGCAGATCCCTCCATCCCCATTGATCTATTCCCCTTCTGCATGTGGTTGTGGCACGCCTCGGGTGAGACTCTATGCTCTCTGAAGTAGGGTGAAAATGCCGGTGTGGTTCTAGACTACAATGAATTCCCTTTTTGGCCCCAATCTATGAACCTGGGTCTTGCCTGCGAGACCTGTTTCTTCGCCAACATGTGATCATTACTTAATGGACTGATGTTCTTTACACCACCAAAGCTTCTTACTGTCTTCTCTTCTTCCATCAGTCTGTCTACTATTAAATACTTCAGATAATCTTCTTTTTCTATAGTTCTTTGTTAGAGGAACTTCCTTTCCCTTACTGATCTCATAGCTGTTCTCCTTCCAAGGAGCTCTTCTTAGACTACTTTCATGGGAACTATTTATGAACTGCTCTCCCCCTGGGATGATGCTTCATATATATCACTGGATGGATTTTTTCTTTGCTTCCTAGAGCAGCTCCCCCTGAGACTATGATAGATTCATTATGTTATTGAGGTAATAGGCTCCCCCTTTCTCTTTTCCTTCCATACTTTATTGGGGTTCTTCATAATGTCTGCACTCCTTTTTGATTCATAGCTTTGTTTGATTTGATTAGATTCCATCCTCTGTTTAGAGCTCTTTAAAGTATAAGGCAGTTTACAGTATTTTGCTTTGTGACCAAGCTTGAGGCATACATAACATCTTATTTTACCAAGGTACCTTTGAACTGATGTAGAATACTTTGTTCCCCTTTTTGAATACATTTTACATTCAACAGATTTATGTCCAAAATTATTGCATGCATAACAATAGCCATGGAAATGATTTGTGTACCTGGTGAAAGATTGTCTTTTCCATTTGCTTGCTTGAGGTAGTCTTCTCATTTGCTGCATCCTTTGCTGGCTGGACTGGATTTTCTTTGTCTTACAATATGCTGCAGTATGTCCATGTTTGTGGCAGGAAAAACAATTGATACTTCCCATAGGAGGAAAGAACCTTCTTTGACATCTTCCAAATTTATTCAATTCATCCTTAGGAGCATATGAGCCTTTGGTAGCTGATTATTTCATCCTATCATTCTCTGTTCTTTCATGTTGCTGCTTGTTTTTGTTTGTTTCTTTGCACATATTTTTCTTGCTGGCTTCTTCTTTTGTGGGAATCTTTTGAGCTGCTTCATCTTCATTTACAACTTTTACAAATATGATTTTCTTGTTATCTTCTACCTTGGACTTACTGGTTTCTCCTTCATATCCTATACCAACCTTTATGAGAGGAGACCTTTGAGCATTTAAAATTTGGTTCAACTGTTCAGAGCTTTTCATTTGAGGAGTATTCATTAATAATTCTCTTTGGGCTTTTTCTAATTTATTTCTTAGGCTCATTACTTCTTCTTCCAGTCTCTCACATTCTAGACTTTTCTCTCTCATTTGTTCCAGTAGAGTGTCTTCTACTTTCTTTGCTTCTTAAGGTTGTGTCTTCAGGCCAATAATTTCTTTCTTATCTTCATATTCTTTCTCATCACATATTTGCACCAATGTCTTCAGGTCTTTGTTTTCATTCTTCAATCTTTCTATTTCAGTCAAGGTTGTGTCAAGTTTGGCTTTTTCTTCAGCTGCAATTTTTTCAGGGAACTAACTTCCATTCACACTAGTAGGTACTTCATTTGATGGAACATCTTCCTTTTGACATGAATTTTTCTTCTTCTTACTTCTCTTCTCCTTCTTGACAATGCAATCCTCAGTGTCTACTCCATGCATGAAATACAATCTGTCCCAGATTTATTTTGCAGAGGTTAAATCCATTATTAACTCAAGATCTTTGTTATGAAGATTGTTGAATATCACACATTTTTCCTTGTCATTCCTATGTTGTTCTTGCACCGAGGGAGAGTCTGTGCAGTAACCATCACATACAAGTTTCCATACCTCAGGTTCATAAGCCAATGATCCTATTTTAACCTTATCTCTCCATTCAAGAAAGTTTGTTGTATTTAACAAAAATACATTTTGATAGTCCATGACTCAACCAGATCTCCTTCAAGCTATTAAGCTTACACCAAAAGAACCGGCTCTGATACCAATTGTTGAACCCTTAGTTAAACTGAGAGGGGGGGGGGGTGAATCAGTTTAACACATACATGGACTTTTAAAACTTTTCATTAAAACTTATTTACACCTTCATTTCATGTTCAGCTTAATATGTGAGTAATCTTAGAATGTGAGCAAAAAGTATTAAGATAATCTAACATCAGACTTAATATGAGAGCAACAAGTATTAATCAGATTAGATAAATCATATCAACACATAAAAATCATGCACAGAGACACCAGATATAAGTGGAAACCCATAAAGGGAGAAAACCACATCTTATTATTGTACAGTGCAAAATGACTCCAACTCCCCCTCTCACCTTTGCATGGTTGTGGGATCCAGCACGAAGGGGAAGCTCCTACCTCAATGCTGTGCTATAGCTACAACTTAAAGGCTGAACTCATCAATCTTCTGCCGAGGCACCCAACCTACAAGAGGCTCCAACCTCAATCAGCTACAAACGCTTGTTTATCAAGCTACAACTTGATGTGACATAACTCCCATCTATTTTGCAATTTCACAACTAAGGAGGCTCCTACCTCGGTCATTCTGGCTGACATCTATCAAGATACAACTTGATAGGGAAGCTCCAACTACATATACCAATAAGAAAACACTTGCGGTTGCTATTTGCGATATTGTTACCTTCACCATCTTCAACACAATGACCACGTGGGTCTTCATGCTCACTTTGTATATCATTTCTGTATCTTCTCGGTTACTATGAAGCTCTCCTTCTCCTACTGCCTCTTCCTTCATTTCTGCATTCTCTAACTTTCTTGTGTCTGGGTGCCGCCTCCTTCATCTTATTTTACTTATCAGTCTGCATTCTCCAACCTCTCTCTCTCTAACCTCTCTATGCATATCAATGTGATATTATTTATAGAAATTCCCTTATGACTGTTATCATTCCTCAGGGAATTTGAAGTGGACAACCATGCCTCTTTTCCTTCTGCCTTCTCATTTCTTTTACCCGCACATTCAAAAAAATATAACAATATGCATTAATTTCAATATTACAGTGGGAGTTTTTTTTTCCTACAGGATACTTGCCAATGCATCAAAAACAATAAAAAATCAATTACAACATTTACATTCACATTTTCAGTTACATAAAGACAATTTTACTCAGCCCATTTTTTGGCTTTTGGCTTTGCTGGCTTTGTCTTTTCTGTTGTTGTCAGGTAACTGTTCTACCTTCTTCTGCTCATTGTCTTCTACATATTTTCCAGTTTTTTGTGCTTGTACACCTGTCAAATTCATTGCTATGCATATTCCTGTTCACAGTGATTGTGTGTCTATTGTATATATATAGCTGCATTACAATATATATAACTACTGACTTTAAATCTAGGAAAATTCCAATGCTTTGGTTTCCTTTACTAGTAGTTTAAATAATTGAATGCGGAGGCTTTAATATCGCCATGGTTATAAACCCAATATATGCCCTCTATGAAAGGTTCTCTCCTTCTATTATTTCAAGTAATTAATGTTCATTCTCGGCATTATTATTTTGATATTCGAACGTTAGAAACCATAACCCAATGGTTAATCAATCATTGAATCGTTCAATATGCGTTCACGACTTTCACACATCGGGCCTGAAGCTTTAACACCTATTGTGTCCTAAACTCACTTGCTATGAGACACCACAACAAATCTTCGACTTTAGAATTATCTCCCAAGCGCTTTTTATATATAATGCAATTTCAACTCTCGACATAATTATATAGAGTTTTAACATACAAACTGCCATGTTATTTAATAGGTGTAACCAAGCGATGTAATACCAAGAGATCATTTTTCATACATACAATTCCCATACAGGCCACTACATTGAACTTTCGGTACGATGTGTAACTCCTCGACTACTTACGGTTGCGATCAGATACGGTACGATGAAGCACTTTGTCTCGTTGAAATACTGATCGTTGGGCTAACGTAATGCTGGAACTCAAGCGCTTATGAATCATAGTTCACAGACCCGTCGGGTCCGCATCTTCATCGCAATCGCAACTTCTATTGTCATGCTTCGTTGCCACACATTTCTCCGATGAAATTGGGTGAGGGTCCCACCATATAATATTTCACTTGCTTTAAACCCAACGTATCTCCATTACTCATATATAACTTTATATAAAGCCACATTATGACTCTATAGTCCATTCGATTTACACACACGGAATCAATTCAGGCTTAACCTTTGATAAAATAACATTTTATTGAATTTTGGCAGCTTTGACTGTGTGCGGAAGTAATTTCTTTATATACCCACGACTTTATAACCATTGTTCTAGATCCGAACTCTTAATATGATTTTAATATTCGAGGACCCAGGTATTTTAATGTGTACCCCATACTCAGTTTAATTCCTGTAAGGTTCGACTTGTCACATAATATATATATAACACCATATATATATATATTCCCCCATATGTATAATCCTCGAATTTCCATTAATACTCGGACCCATAATATGCACAGTTTGCCTTTGATATTAACATGTAGCGCCTATAGCACCCAACCATGGTTTATAAACTTAACATGGCAATTAATATCGCGGGTGATTCACGGGTCCCACACATACAATAGCTAATTGTAATCGCCTGTACCTTGAGTTATCTTCCATGCTAATTGACGTGCGACCACCGTTCGATGAACCCACCTCCAGGTCGGACAGTGCATGGCCATATCGCGTTCACTCCATCTGTCGATGGTTAACGCACGATGGCACGCGATGAGGGCAGTATCTCCAAACCGCTTAAGGCCATGTGTTTGCCTATGGCATTGATCGCGTTCGAATTGGGAATACAGCTTATCGTACAAAAGCGGTGCGATGAAAACCGTTTGGTGTTCCAAACCCACTGTCACTGTTCATACCTCGTGGTTCCGTTCAGTTGCGCTCGAGGTTCCATTCCTTCCTTCTTTTGTTCATGATCCCAATATGTCTTCTTAACTTCGTTTTCATACGATACCTCGGTTATTCTCTGTCGCTCCTTCTCATATGTTATCCCTTGCTTTGTCAACACTTCAACATGGCGCTTCCGCTATCATAACGCACAGCTCCATTCATGCATAGGTTTATCACTAGTCCACTTTTAGTCGCGCACAGGGTTAAAAAATAGATTTCGTCTCTCATCGACCATTTCTTAATTGGTCACGCTTCCAATATTCCAAACTGGGTTGAGGGCATGATTCCTAGGAAATTCACGGCATATCCACACATGATTCTTCATGCAGAGTTTATTCCAGGTCTACTCTAATTCTAACCTCTTGTTCACACCACTGGAAATTGTGTTAAACCTAATACATACGACCGACCTACCTTCTTCAAGCTCCTTGGGCCCTTCAATATTCTTTCTTTGTCTCTCCCGATTCTTGTTATTAAATGGCCCTCTTCTACTATCCTCACTACTCTGCAGCACCACCTCATCTGTCTCCTGCTGCCTTTGTTCCTTCTATGCTGCCTCTGCCTCCACTGCTCGACTGTTTCTCGAGCTCACCGTAAAGCCGAACATGCCTTCGACCCCTTCAACCTTCGATTTCCATTATCAACTAAATCATCCTCCTTCGTGGTTCCAACCAAGAACAAATGAATTCACTTGCAAGACTGCTTGTCCTGGACAGATCTTTGAATCAAGTGGCTCTTCTGCAACCTACTTTGTCTCTCCAGCTCTTCAGCTCTCTGATGTATTTGCTACCTTTCTGCACCTTGAATGATGTTTCAGGTGCTCCTCCTTTGTCATCTCCTTTGCCATCAATGACAACATTTCCAACAGTTAGATAAACCAATAGATCACATAATAAAAATTATACCTTAATGTATCTCAGGGGAGGCTATCACATCTACACAAGTCAGTCTAGATTAGTATGATATAATATCACAAATATTTCAACTCATACATGAACATCATAACCATAACCATTTCCACAAGGAAATCTATATTATCACGATACATATAAGATCAAGATCTTGAATGCAATGACCATAATCATCATACATATAAACACAATGCATATAAGAACAAGTTACTACCATTCATGACTATTTGACACATATGCATATGACCACACTGATTTACTAACATCTATCGTGCATGTAACCACAACAATAATAGAATGACAAACATGTATATAACCCTAATGCATATAACAATCCATTAACTAACATACCTACATGCCAACATACACACCTTTATGTTGATCTTCTCTTACCTTGAGGTCCAGTGTTGCAACCTCGCATTGATGGTCTGCTTCTCCTGCTCTATCTCATCCAACATATTAGCATCATATCTTATCAACAACATCGTGATGACATAAACTACATAATGACCACCGCGATGCATCTCTAACCTACCATACATGTGTAACCATAACCATGAGAACACATTCATAACAACATATGTACACTGACATACATAAAACATGCATATACAATTGAGATACATTCATGACAAACACAACCCAACATCAACGTCATCAACTTCTACATGAAAACACAACTGTAAAAAAGACCATCACCATGCATACATAACAAGCACATATACAACCCACATGCATGCATGGCAACCGCATTTTCCCCATCTAGTCCAAGGGTTGAACCATGCTCTGATACCACTTTGTGGTATAAGATATCACAGAAAGAGAAAAAAACAGACACCACCAAAAGAGAATGAAAACTGCTCTGATACCACCCTATAACACCCTCCTCCCAACCAAAGCTAACTGGTCCACTGGGGTAAACATGTGACAAAGAGTTACTATGATATTATTCAACCTGATAAATCACCTTAAGGAAGTGGAATCGACAAGACAAAACCTCACTGACCTTCCTTAGGTGCTACAGGACCCCCAAGGGCTAAACCACCCTTCAAAGTGTCCAAACCTTGAGTTAACTTGCCTTTTCACTGATATGGACTCCTAGTCGCATGCACAATCTTATAGTGTTTTTCAGCTAGTTCTCTACCGAAGACTACGAAATCTATGTCACCTTTTTAGGGCCAGACTCTAGGTCACTTCCCAAAACTTGATGAAAATTTCCAAGACACTAAATTACACAAAGACATAAATTTTAACACAAAATTTTGACAAGTACTTAGCCTAACCATGATATTCATTCTGTCAAACACACCATGAAATTGCAATCTACAGGTTATATAAACACATATGAGCATAGGGACTTCATAATTATCTGAGAATCGCCAAGAAGGACTGATGTCCTCTCATAATAGTTGCATTACCATATATTAGGTCATATATTCATTAAAATTTCATTTACTAACCAAAACATTAAGAGAGCCACGTCTAAGATTTGTCATAATACCATGCTTACAACCAACATATAACCAACAAAAGAACAATGATAGAACAACGATTATTGTAACCACCCTCCTCCTACATTTACCCAATTTAACTGGTCTGCTGGGGTAAACATGTGACGAGAGGCTACTATGATGTGATTCAACTCCCCATGTATAGTTAAGGAAGTGGAACCGACATGACACAACCAATTTGACCCTCCACACATGCTACAGAGCCTTCAGGAGCCAACCAACCCTTCCAAGTGACCAAACCCTAAGAAAAATTGACATTCTACTGATTTGAACCCTTAGCTGCGGCTTGAGGCCTTCCATTCGCTCCCACAACAAGGCATGCCAACGAATGTGGAATTTTTCGCCTAGTTCCATGCCAGCGACCTCAGATTATGAGCCACTTTTTCAGGGGTAGGTCTCAAGCCACTGCCCATAACTTCATTTAACTCCCAGAAATGATAAATAACATTGAAACAAGGTTACCAATGCAAAAATTTAGTCAAGGACTTAATATGACCCCTACTAGCCATGACAGATATTTCGTCAAACATGTCACAAATATGCAATCTACAGGTCATAACAACAAATCTGAGCATAAGGGTCTCATACTTATAGGAGAATCAATAAGAAACATTGATTCCCTATCACAATAGCTACATTATCATCTATTAGGCCATATATTCATTTTTCATTCATTTTCTAATCAAAACATGATGAGAGCCATACATCAAGTCTGTCATAAAGCATACTCATAACCAACATATAAACAACAAAAATAGCAAAGATATAACAACCATAAAATCACATATGAGAAATTATATTTACACATCAAATACAAGAGGGAAGGAACTCCTTTTAACATGTGTAAAATGCAACCAGGTCTGGGACTTCCAATTACCACCCGACCACAGACAAGGATAAACCAAATATTTCTTTCAGCTAGTCACCCCCATGACATATTCCAAGCATGGATGTGGGATCTCATGGAGTAAACCAAACAAAACCAAACCAGAGATTCTAGAGGCCAAACCACTTCAACCCTTAACTAGTGATTCCACCTCACGGTTGGACATCACTAATCATCACCAGCTTGGTCTCTACCCAAGCTGTCCAGGGATCCAGAGTGTTTGTTCCAACCAAGGCTTCTAGGACTAATAACTCAACCCATAACTATTGTCGGGCTTCAAGAGAATTTTTCCAACCATGGCTTCCTGGACTAGTAACTCCACCCACCAAGGGTTTTTAGAGCGTCTTTCCAACCAAGGCATCCAGAACTAGTAACTCAACCCAAGCTGTTACAGGGCTTCCAGAGCGTTTATCCAACCAAGGATTCCAAGAACTAGTAACTCAACCCACAACCAAATGAATATGAGCACCAACCAGAAAACAAAGGTAAAATTCACAACACCATGGCTATCTAGGAAATGGCAAGGCTAGGAAAAAACACTTTCAATACAGACAATATTCCATGCCAATGACATAATAACCAAGAAACCACATGCATATTCTATGCATGCCAAAAATATCAAGGAAATCATACTTGAAACTCGGTACTTGCAAGCAAAAACCATTGTAGTTGTTGATCCTGATGTCCTCTTGCACTTTCCTTCTCTTCCTTTTCCTTCTTACTCTAAATCCCAAGTATGCCACACTCCTCCAAGAGTGATCCAAGAATACTCTAAGTGTCATAGAGTATGAAAGTGAGAGAAGAGAATGAGAGCTCCAAAAATTGAACTAACAAAAGCCATGAATCGATCCTTGGAAGCCTTTTTATTAATGAGGCCTCTATTATCTTCATTTTCCATTATTTTTCTTCATTTTCCTCCTCACATGCAACCTGTGACCTTTCACCTTCCTTTTCTCATATTTTCCATTATTTTTATAAATAAAATGCCAATAAATGCTTCATGCCTTTCCAAACCCTTTGCCAATTTCCTTAGTCGTTAATTAATCACAAGTGATACCCGTCACTATGTTTTTGCTCAACATTCAACTTGGAATACATGTCCCATGACCATGGTCTTATTTTACCTTTATTAAATTTATTACATGGATTTTTGACTAGGGCTGTTACAGAACACTCCCCCTTGGGGGAACACCGTACTCAGTGTTCAATGACACCTAAAACCAACAAGACTACTAAAAACAAAACATATTTCCCATGGAGCTTTATAACTTAGCTTGTCACAATATTTATAATGATCAACCTGTTGAGAAGAAAACCAACATAAAAAAATAAAAACATGTCAACCATTATGACATGACATCCATACAACTTATTGGAGCTTTATAACACAACTCATGGTGGTATTTACATCCATATACATATGTACATATACTAAAACATCATACTAAAAACATTTTCTCAACCAATGAATAAAGAAGGATACATATCCCACATCTGATCCGCCATATCCCATGTAGCTTCATCGAGCCCAAAGTGCTTCAAATGCACCTTAACCCTCTCGATTGCTCGGTTCCAGAGAACATACATCTTTCTCTGCAAGATACGTTGAGGTTTCGGCTGAATTCTCCTTCAGACTCCACCCGCGATACATATTATTCAATCACATGATCAACATATTTAACATACTTCTTAAGTAATGAAACATGGAAAACATCATGGAATTTCACTTTCGGAGGCAGTGTAAGTTGATAGGATATTGGTCCAATCCTTTCAAGAATGTCGAAAGGTCCACAACCGAGGTGCCAGCTTGGAACATGATCCAACCCTCAAGGAGCTCTTCTTGGGCTTGATGTGCGAGTACACTTGGTCCCCAACCTGAAACTCTTTAAACAACTTGTTATGATCTGCATAAATTTTCTGTCTATCCTGTGCTACCTTTAGATTCTTCTTGAGTACCTGCATTTCATGTTCCATCTTTGCCAACATGTCTGGTAATATCAACACCCTGTGAAATGGATCACTCCAAATAATGGGAGTATTACAAATCCACCCATATAGTGCCTCAAATAGACTCATCCTAAGTGACTCTTGACACCCATTGTTGTAAGAAAAATAAACCAACAGAATTTACTCCTCCCATCTCTTCTGTTGATGTATCACATACATCCTTAACATGTCCTCCAATATCATGTTGACCCTCTTTGTCTGTCCATCTGTCTACGAATGATAAGTTATGTTGAAGGCCAACTATCTACCCAAACCTACAAATACCTCTTTCAAGAACCTAGAAGTGAACTTGGCATCCCTGTCTGACACAATCTTATTCGGTACACCATGCAACCTCACCACATCTCTCATGAATACCTGTGCCACATTTCTAGTTGAGTATGTAGACTTCAATAGAATGAAGTGCGCTACCTTTGTTAACTTGTCCACTACAACCATGATAGAATCACACTGTCTAGATTTCCTCAAAAAAACTGTGATAAAATCCATAAAAATGACCTCCCACTTCCACTCTGGAATCATAATAGGTTGTAGTAATCCACCTAGATGCTTACACTATGATTTTTCATGTTGATAATCCAAACTCTAGCCACAAAATCTGCCACTTCCTTCTTAAGATTCATCCAATAATAAAATTTATTCAATGTTGTCAATGTGTTCTCATATCTTGGGTGACCTGAATACCGTTTTGCATGAAATGCCATTAATATAAGCTTCTTGGGCTCACTGTTATTTGGAACATATATCTTGTCCCTAAAATTGACCAAGCCATATGTTGCGAGATGATAAGCCACATCTTGGTCACCTATACCCTGCTGTAACCTATGCCTAAGCTCCTTATACCTGTCATCCTACTCACCTGCTTGTAAGATCTAATCCTATAGATTTGTACCATAAGAAATCATAGTTGCTATGTGATTTACCTATATCCACCTACTAAGAGTATCTACAACCCTGTTATCTTTACCTTTAATGTACCTGATCTCAAAGTCGAACTCATTGATCATGGCCAACCATCTAGCTTGTCTGAAATTCAAATTCATTTGGTCAAATATATACCTCGGTCCACTATGATCTCTCATCAATATGATGCCAAGAATATAGTGCCTCCACATCTTCAATGCATGGATGATCGCTACCAACTCAAGATCGTATGTTTGATAATTCTGCTCGTGATCATTCAAATTATGTGAGTCATAACATACTACATGTACTTCCTCCATAAGGACTCCACCAAGTCCTTTCTTGCAAGCATTTGTGCACACTACAAACTCTTTATTTGGATCTGCAATATTTAGAACTAAAGCATTTGTCAATTGTTAAAAGCTATCTCCACATTCTTCTATCCATTCAAATTTCTTACCTTTCCTCTACAATGATGTAATGGGATAGGCAATCCGAGAGAAGTTCCCAATGAACCTCCTATAATAACCTGCTAGTCCCATGAATGATCTTACCTCGTTGTGATCTATTGGATCAATAAAGTGATCAAAATTCAAAGTGTTCAAAATTGCTCAAAACAAGTGCCAAAATGTAGATCTCTTCACCTTGGATCCAACACAACTTGAATCACTCAAAACCAATATGGTATGCTCCCGATATCGCGTTCTGATCGTTTTCCTAAGGACGAAAAAATTTGCAGGTTGGATGCAAGAATGCTAATTGGGCAGGGTGACTAGGCAAACTGACTATACTTCATAGGCCAATGGTAGGCTTCCAAGTGTCCTCACGTGATTGGTTAGAATTGGCAAGTTGTGGTTGGTTGGTGGAATGTTTTCGTGGCCCAACAATTGGGTGTAACACGACACCCTAGGGTGGTCTAAAATTTTGGTTCATGGCCGAAATAATCTCCACAGGGGTTGAACACGAGACCAAGTGTAGGATAGGGTAGTGCTCTACTGTAGCACCATGAGTGTTGCTTGACCCATATGGGTGGAAAACCCTATTTAGGGTTTCATTATTTGGTATATGGGGGACAGGGTTGTGGCTAAGCCCTGGTCCCCAGAAAATTTACAAGCCACGAAACTGCGAGCATGGGGAATAGGTAAGTACGCAGAACAATGTGAAGATTTTGGGATAAACCTAGGTGTATAGTCCACATGGCCCAATTTTTCCGTTTACGGGGGTCGTTATACATTTAAACCAAGTGATAATTTGCACCCAATTCAACACAAATATCGTCAGCGTATGGAAAAAATGTAGCTTGGTGGTTTCGGAAAAGGCGGAATTCGTAGAACAATTATCAGGGGAGTCCAGTTTGTAGAGAAGTTAGCAATGAAACTTCTCTCAAGCATAACGTCTTCAGTTTTTGGCCAAATTGAGCCGACTAAGAGCCCAGCTTGGGGTTTTTGACTATTCTGGAGCCATTGGAGACATTATTTTTTATTATGAGAATTTTATCCATGAAATCACACCTCAATATTCACCCCCATCTTGTACATATACCCCTTCAAAAACTCCTCCAAGATCTCCAAATGGAAATGGTAAAAATGTTGATCAGCAGTTGTCATTGATGTCAACCCAAGCAGCACCAGGGGCTAACCCAATATTGCATGGGAATTTTTAGCTACCAAATTAATATATTTTGGGTCAATAATGCTTTTGATGGTTTCTTCTTTTCGAGATGTTTCTGTTGATATATGGCACGCCACGTAATTCTTCACGGTTTAAGAGATATTCATGTTTGAAGTTTGTACCCCCAGTTAGTGGGATAAAACCCCATGGGGCTGTGGCATGGGTCATTTAAAAGTCATAATTAATATTTTTTAAGCTCCTAAAATCCCTCCCATGTTCACTTGTTGAAGCCCCTCTCAACCTAAGCATTTATATAAATTGTGATCCTCATATCTTCCTCATGCAAGGGATTTCACCATCTGAAACAAGTCATCGTGGAATTTTCGCTCTAAATTTTCTTCTACGAAGTTTCAGAAGATGAAATTTTTATGAGGAAAAGAATAAATTCTGAGGAAGATGTTGTGAAAATTTCAGATCAAGGTACGCAACATTTTTGGAGATATGATCTGTGGAAGTCAGGGTTTTTGCAGGCCCTTGAAATTCATCTCAAAGAAGTGACCTTGGAAAAATTGTCATAACTCTCTCTCTGAGTATTGGTTGGAATTTCGTAAAAAGTGGAAGATAGTGCAAATTATGTATTTTTATCTCTATCAATTTCAGAGCCAAATGAAGAAACAGTTATACGTGGCACACCATACAAGTTCACTCAGTTGAAACAATCCATAATTAGGGCATTGTGAGATATTGGGTATAACTCTCTCTTGAAGAATAAAAATTGGGTCAGACCTATGAAATTGGAAAGAAAACTCAGAGGAATACTACAGGACTAAAAATTAGATATTGGGGATCTGAAATAACAGAGATACATCAAATTCAATATCGAGCTCCTAGAAGGAAAGAAAAAGCTAGATCATGTGTTGTCAAGGGTTGCAAAGGACCAGACTTTCTAGGGCAGCAAAGCAAAGCAAGGTGCAATAGAGGGTAGCATGACAAGAGCAGCAACCAAGGTGCATAATAGCGGCAAGAAGTTCATCATATGAAGTCTTCAAGTGGGTAGCACTGCATACAATCATTGTAAAGGTATCATTGTACTAAGTCATTGTAAATACATTATTGTAAAAATTGTACTAGTGTCTATCTGCCAAGAGTTGAAGAGGTAGTGTTGGGAGGTCTAGGATCATCATTAGGTGGTTGTGTCAAAGTTGGGGTTTTGCTCTAGTATATCTTCTTCTTCTACATCATTCTATATCATTGTAAAAGTGGACCATTTTCCCTAGTATGGGAGTCTGTTCTTCTTTTATTCTTCTATAGGGTGGTAGGGTGGTGCTAGGGTGAGTTTTAGCTCATTGGGTGTTGGGGCATCCGTTTACTTGACTACTGAATAATCTCAGGCGTTGGAGCATCCATCCAGTGGGGCATGGAAAGTGCTAGATTCTAGGAAGTTGGAGCTTTATTTTCAATTGGAGTTGAATATTAAAGAATTATTAGAAAAGCATTAGGTGGTTTTTGTCCCGGAGTGGGTTTCCACCTTAAAAACTGTGTGCATTTGTGTTCCTCTTGTTTGTTGCTATCATTGTACAAACAATGATAATGATTGAATATTAACTAATGCTCTAATTGAAATAAATACTGATTCACCCCCCCCTCTCAGTATTTCCAACAATTGGTATCGGAGCTTCATTCCTTCAATAGTAGTTTAACAGCTGGAAGGAGGTCATGGAGCATACCAAGAATGGTGTACCTCTGTTAAATGAAAATAATTATGCACTCTAGAAAGGAATAATGGAGGTCTATCTCTTGGCGCAAGGTTACGAAGTATGAGACACTGTTCAAAATGGATTTACATCAACCACAGATGAACAAGGTAAGAAGAATTTGGTAAATGATGCAAAAGAAAAGAATATTATTATCAGTGGAATTATTGAATCTACTTATCATGGGGTGTTGGGTTGTAAAACTGCCAAAAATGTATGGGACAAGATTGAGAATATATATGCAGGTGACTCAAATGTCAAAGAAGAAAAGCTTCAAATATATAGAGCAAAATTTGAGCAACTCAGAATGAAAGAAGATTGCAACATTACTACATACTTCCAATATGTTGATGAAATAACCAAGAATCTGGAAGGATTGGGAGATCCAGTTGACGAGAAGACTATTATATGAAAGATTCTTAGAACGTTACCAGGGAGATTCAACCCAAAGGTATCAGTCTTAGAATACAGTGCAAATCTGGACAAACTCAACAAAGAGGAATTACATGGAGTTCTCATAGCATATGAAATGAAACTTAATGAAGAAGAGGGTACTTCAAATATAGAAACTGCATTCGTTGCATCTAAGAAAACCAATAAGGACAAACAACCTTCAATTGAAATGACATGCACTTGCAAGTGTGAAGAGAAGGGAGATGATGGAGAAGGTCTTTCAGATGAAGAATATGCTTACTTTACGAGAAAACTAAAATCTGGTAAGGGAAAACTCAAAGGTAAACTTCCATTGATATGTTTCGGTTGTGGTGAGGTTGGGAATTTTGCAATAAAATGTCCGAACAAAAGTGATGGCAACTCAAAAGGAAAGAAAGGCTTTAAGAAATTCAACAAGCAAAGATCCAAAAGGAACTTTCTCTCTAAAGAAGATAGCTCATTATCCGATGAAGAAAGTGACAGCAAAGAAGAAGCCAATGAGAGAGTATTGTTTATGGCCAAGCACAATAAACCCAATCACAATAAACAAGAGGTATCAAACAACAAAGAAGAAGGATTGACCATAGAAGAAATTTATAAGGAAGCAATCAAGCTTATAAAATATCTCAAGGTGGAGAAGATCCGTTCCAATACTCTTGCAGAACAAGTTCAAGGTCTCAAAATTGAAGTTGAAGAACACAAATGCATTGAAGAGTCACTTCAAAATAAGTTGGAAGAAATCAACCAAGAAAGGGAAGAATTAGAAGCCGAAGTAGTCTCGTTGCGTGAGGAAGTGAAGAAAGGAAAAACTATCCAAAACTATGCCAACAACTAAAGGGCATTGGAAGAACTCATCAACAATCAACGATCTTACAACAATAGAACTGGCATTGGTTACAAAGAAGAAGAAGCAGGACCTTCTACAACAAAATACAATGAACCTATGAGATATGACATGCATGTAGACTTCATTGGACAAGATTCGTAAGAACAGCCTTGGAAGACAATTCCTCGACAAAAATTTCCATCCAGGTATCAACATATTTTTTATGGCTACTGTTATTCATGTGGAAAATTTGGTCATAAAGCTGTAGAATGTCGCACGTACCCTAGGAACGAATACAATTCCAGGAGATCTGTCAAATATGAACCTCCCAGGGCTCAACAAAACATCAATAGATTTGAACATTTAAGAAATAATATTGAATGTTACAAATTTCGAAACTTTGGACACATAGCCAAAGACTGCAGACTTGAAAATCCTCCAGAAGAATCTTCGAAGCCACAGAACGAATGAACATGGAAGAAGAAGAAGACTGATAATTGTGCTCTCGCTCTGAAGGCTCAAAACAACAAATATGTGTGATATGTTGATAGCGGTTGCTCAACATATATGACTGGAGATAGAAATAAATTTGTATCTCTGAAAGAGAAGAAGGATGGAACCGTGTCCTCTGGAAATGATGGATCTTTAAATGTTATAGGATCAGGTACTGTCACTCTTGGAAGAAAATATGCTCTAGCCAAGAATGTTCTATTGGTTGAAAACATGAATCACAATCTGCTCAATGTTGGACAAATGTGTGATCAAGGACACACAATACTATTCAAATCCACAAAATGTGAAATCAGGAAAGGCATGTATGGTGAAATTGTGGCTACAGCAAGTCGAGCTCCAAACGACATATATGTTCTGGATGAAGCAACTAAAGCATGTCTAATAGCTAAAGAGGATGATATAATATTTGGTAGCAATGATGATTGAATAAGTAAGAAGTTTGCTACAAAGGTGCAAAGTGATTTCGAGATGTCTTTACTTGGTGAGATCACATACTTCTTAGGGCTTCAAATATCTTAGAAAGAGAAAGGAATATTTATATGTCAAGCCAAGTACATCAAGGAAATGCTCAAGAAATTTAAAATGGAGGATTGCAAACCCATCCTTACTCCAATGGTAACAGGTTGCAAATTGAGCATAGATGACTCATCTAAGGATGTGGATCAAAGGTTGTACAGATCTATGATTGGTATTCTTCTATATGTAACAACCTCCTGGCCAGATGTTATGCAAGCAGTTGGACAAGTAGCAAGATTCCAAGCAACACCAAAAGAATCACATATTATTGCCATCAAAAGAATTCTTCGATATCTAAAGGGAGCAACAAAATATGGCTTGTGGTATCCCAAGGGTAACAATATCATTATTCATTCCTTTACAGATGTAGATTGGGCAAGAAGTGTTGATGATCGTGACAATACTCGTGAAGCATTGGAATATCTTCGCCAGAAGCTTGGGATTCTCCCAAGTTCTCATTAGATTTTCCTTATTCAGAATATAAAGGGGGAGTGGAAGTGTGTACAGGTCCGTAGGATGGTTGTGTGTCAGGGGGAGTGGAAGTGTGTACAAGTCCGTAAGATGGTTGTGTTTCAAGGGGATTTACCCTTTTCCATTAATCTCAAAGGGGGAGAGAATGTTGTAAACGAGAGATTATCATGATCGCAGGGGGAGTACTTGTGTTGCCATCAATGCCAAAGGGGGAGATTGTTGATCAGCAGTTGTCATTGATGTCAACCCAAGCAGCACCAAGGGCTAACCCAATATTGAATGGAAATTTTGACCTACCAAATTAATATATTCTGGGTCAATAATGCTTTTTATGGTTTCTTCTTGTCGAGATGTTTCCGTTGATATAAGGCACTCCACGTAATTCTTCACGGTTTGAGAGATATTCATGTTTGAAGTTTGTACCCCCAGTTAGTGGGGTAAAACCCCATGGGGTTGTGGCATGGGTCATTGAAAATTCACAATTGATATTTTTTAAGCTCCTAAAATCCCTCCCACGTTCACTTGTTGAAGCCCCTCTCAAACTAAGCATTTATATAAATTGTGATCCTCATATCCTCCTCATGCAAGGGATTTCACCATCTGAAACATGTCATCGTGGAATTATCGCTATAAATTTTTTTCTACGATGGTTCAGAAGCTGAAATTTTCATGAGGAGAAGCTGAAATCCCGAGGAAGATGCTGTGAAAATTTTAGATCAAGGTGTGCAATATTTTTGGAGATATGATCTGTGGAAGTCAGGGTTTTTGCAGGCTCCTAAAATTCATCTCAAAGAAGTGACCTTGGGAAAATTGTCATAACCCTCTCTCTGAGTATCAGATTGGAATTCTGTAAAAATTGGAAAATATTGCACAGTTTGTAGTTTTGTCTCTATCAATTTTAGATCCAAATGAAGAAACAGTGACACGTGGCACGCCGTACAAGTTCGCTCTACTAAAACAGTCCATAATTAGGGCATTGTGAGATATTGGGTATAACTCTCTCTTGAAGAATCCAAATTGGGTCAGACTTATGGAATTGGAAAGAAAACTCAGAGCACTAATACATGATTGAAAATCAGATATTGGGGATCTGAAATAACAGAGATACATCAGATTCAATATCGAGCTCCTAGAAGGCAAGAAAAAACTAGATCATGTGTTGTCAAGGGTTGCAAAGGACTAGAATTTCAAGGGCAGCAAAGCAAAGCAAGGTGAAGCAGAGGGTAGCATGACAAGAGCAGCAACTAAGGTGCATAACAACAACAAGAAGTTCATCATATGAAGTCTTCAAGTGGGCAGCACTGCATACAATAATTGTACTAAGTCATTGTAAATACATTATTGTAAAAATTGTACTAGTGTCTATCTGCCAAGAGTTGAAGAGGCAGTGTTGGGAGGTCTAGGATCATCATTAGGTGGTTGTGTCAAAGTTGGGGTTATGGTATAGTATATCTTCTTCTTCTACATCATTATATATCATTGTAAAGTGGACCATTTTCCCTGGTACGGGATTCCATTCTTATTTTATTCTTCTACAGGGTGGTAGGGTGGTGCTAGAGTGAGTTGTAGCTCATTGGGTGTTGGGGCATCCATTCAGTTGACTACTGAAGAATCTCGGGCGTTGGAGCGTCCATCCAATGGGAGCTAGAGAAGAATGCTTTTCTAGATTCTAGGAAGTTGGAGCTTTATTTTCAATTGGAGTTGAATATTAAAGAATTATTAGAAAAGCATTAGGTGGTTTTTGTCCCAGAGTGGGTTTCCACCTTAAAAACTGTGTGCATTTGTGTTCCTCTTGTTTGCTGCTATCATTGTACAAACAATGATAATAATTGAAGATTAACTAATGCTCTAATTGAAAGAAATACTGATTCACCCCCCCCCTCAGTATTTCCAACAAAAACTCCATTCTTAAATTTTGACATAAAATTTGAATTGCCTATGTATACTGGAGAGGTAAATGCTGAGAAATTGGATAATTGGGTTCATTAGATTGAAGTGCATTGTAGGATACAAATAATCAAGGATGATGATACCAAGATTCAACTTGCTTCTCTAAGGTTAGGATGATGATACCAAGATTCAATTTGCTTCTCTAAGGTTGGAAAGTACAACCCTCATTTGGTGGGAGGCCAAAACTCAAGAAGATCTCAAGAAAAGAGGTAATATTATAACTTATTAGAATTATTTTATAGTTGCATTAAGAAGACAACTTTATCCATTAGCATATATGAAAAAAGCTATAATGGATTGGCAGAAATTTAGGAAAGCTAAGGGTAAGAGTTTGCAAAGTTATACCCAAGAGTTTAGAAGAAGAGATTTGATTTTGGGTGTAGATTTATCCTCTCAAGACACTCTACTCAAATACATTGGAGGTTTACATAATTATTTGAGAAACACAATTCTCATGTTTAACCCTACAAATCTAGAAGAAGTTTCTGTACAGGAAACTTATTTAGAAGGAAGAGGGAAGAATGCTCCCAAGAGAATAACAAGAAGCCATTCAAGAGTGGAGACAAAGGAAAGGGGAAATTCAAAGGCAAGGAGAAAAATTATGCTTCCATAAAGAAAGAGGGAGAAAAAATCACATGTAAACTTTGTTCAAAAGAAGGCCATGATGAAGACCATTGCTAGAAAATTGATCCTAAGATGAGACCAAAAAATTTTAACAACAAAAGAAAACAAAAGACTGCTGCAACTACACAACATGAATTAGGATTTGATTCCGGAGATGAAAAAAAGCATGTTAGGAAAGCTCTGGATGTCCTAAAAAAATAAAATTTATTTTTAAAGATGTCTGAATGTGAATTTGGGAAAACCTCTTTAGTATATTTGGGTCATATTGTTGGAGGGGGTGAGTTGAAGATATATCCCTCAAAGGTCGAAGTCATTTTGAATTGGTAAAAACCCAAGAATGTAACAGAGGTTAGAGGCTTCTTGGGTGCAACCCAATATTGCAGAAAGTTCATTTATAACTTTTCATCCATTGCAGCTCCATTACATGCTTTGACAAGTATGAAACACATTTTTTTAGTGGAGAGGAAAACATTAGAAAGCCTTCAATGAATTGAAAGAGAGAATCAATACAACACTAGTGCTTGCACCATATTTGAAACAATCATTTGAGATACAAACCAATGCAAGTGACTATGCCATAGGAGCAGTCTTGATGCAATATGGTAAGCCCATCTATTATCATTCTGAAAATTTTAATGGTGCAGTGATTAACTATCCTAAATATGACAAATAATTGTATTCTTTGGTTCAAAGTGTAAAAAATTGGAAACATTACTTGATGGGTAAGGAAATTATCATTCATACTGACCATCAGAAGTTGCAATACTTGTAATCACAAACCGATCTACAACAAGCAAGGCACTTCAGATGGATGGGTTCCTTACAACAATTCCACTTGGTGATAAGGTATAAGAAATGTATCTATAACATAGTTGCTGATATGCTATATAGGCCAATTGTTAGTGTATCCATTATTCTTAAGCATAATTCTATCATGCATGAGAGCTATGTTGAGCAATATGCTTTAGATGAGGCTTTTAAGGATGTATATGCAATTTTGTGTCAAGGTAACCAAGGAGAGGATTAGATTATCGTGTGCGTGATAAATTTTTGTATCATCTTGGCAAGTTATGTATTCCACAGGGAGAAAGAGTCAACATCATAAGGGAAGCACATAATTCTCTTATTGCTTTCCACTTTGGTGCAGGCAAGACAATGGCACAATTACAAAGGTATTGTTACTAACCTCATATGAATGAAAGTGTGTCACGATATGTAAGTGGATGTTCTTTATGTGCTATGAGTAAGCCTAGCAATAGAAAGTTGGGATTGTATACTCAAATTCTTGTTCCTTCCCATCCTTGGGAAACTGTTTTTATGGATTTTGTGGGAGGTCTACCTATGTCTAGGAAAGGTCATGATTATCTCTATGTAGTTGTGGATCGTTTAAGAAAAATGTGTATTTTGATGCCTTATAAGAAGCAGGTTACAACTGAACATACTTCCCAATTGTTATTTCAAAATGTATGGGTGCATTTTGGGTTGCCCACATTCATTATTTTTGATTGAGATTCTTAATTTGTCGGGGAATTTTGGTCAAGTTTATGGGGACTCAAGGACACCAAATTGAAAAAGAGCACAACGTTCCATCTACAAACCGATGGCCAAACAGAATTGGTGAACAAAACGGTAATACATCTTCTTCGTGGTTATTGCGGCAAACATCCTAAATTATGGGATGAACATTTGCACCAAATTCAACATTCTTACAACCATGCCAAGCATTTATCGACTCAAACATCACCATTTGAGGCATGTTTGGGATACTTACAAAAATTTCCTTTAGATGATATCTTTGGGAAAGATGTTGATATTAATGGACAAAGTGACATAGATAAGGCCAGACTATTTATTGAATAAGCTCAATTGGTGCATCAAATGGTCCAAGAATAGTTGGAAAAGAGTCAAGGCAAGTATAAAACAAGACATGATAATCATCGTGTTGATCATAGTTTTCAAGTAGGAGATGAAGTTTGACTTTACATAAACAAGGAAAGATTCCAAGGAGAAGGTTAAAAACTTAACCAATCAGATATGGTCCATTCAATATTTTAGAAAATATTGGTAATAATGCCTTTCGGTTAGATTTTCCCACGATTTGGCTCCATATATGCAAATCTATGCAGTTATTAGTGTTGAAAATTTAAGAATATACGAGCCTCCTTTGAATGAAGATCAAGGAGATAATGTTCAGATTCCTTCAAATGAATATTTCTCTCTTGAATATCTTGAAGAATTGTAGCGAGATACTATTCTTGACAGAAGAACAAGAACTTCAAAATGAGGGAACGTGGAGTACCTTTGTGTGGGGCTCAAGTTATAAGTCCAAGCAAAGCCAAATGGATTGAGAATGGAAGGTTGAGTAAATTGTACCCTCATATTTTTGTTGACTGAAAATGATCTTTTAGAGGTCCAAAATATTCCAGCGGGGAGGAATGACCCAGTGGATCAGTAAAGTGCTCAAAATTCAATGTGTTCAATAGTGCTTGAAATCAGTGCTAAAACATATATCTAGTCACCCTGAATCCAACACAACTTGAATCACTAAAAACCGATATTGTATGATCCCGATATCACGTTCTTATCATTTTCCTAAACAACTAAACATTTTGCAGGTTGGATGCAAGATTGTTGACTGGGCAGTCCATATGCTGACTGGGCAAGTTGACTATACTTCGTAGGCCAATGGCAGGCTGTCAAGTGGCCTCAACTGATTGATTTGAATTTGCAACTTGTAGTTGGTTGGTGGAATGTTTTCATGGCCCAATGATTGGGTGCCACACGACCCAATCACAGGCTGCCATGTGGTACCCTGGGGTGGTCTAAAATTTTGGTTCATGGCCGAACTAACCTCCACAAGGATTGAGCACAAGACCACGTGCAGGACAAGGCAATGATCTACTGTAGCCCCAAATGTGTTTATTAACCCATATGGGCGACAAACCCTATTTAAGGTTTCATTGTTTGGTATATGGGGGACAAGGTCGGGGCGAATCCCTGGCTCCCAATCACTTTACAACCCAAGAAACCATGGGCGCGGGGAACAAGTAAGTACACATATTGGTGTAGATATTTGGGGATAACCCTAGGTGTATGGTCCATGTGGCCAAATTTTTCCGCTCATAGGGGTTGTTATACATTTAAACCAAGTGATAATTTGCACACAATTTGGCACGGATCTCATCAGCGTCAAGCGAAAATGTAGCTTGGTGGTTTTGGAAAAGGCTGAATTCGTAGAATAATCAGTAGGGGAGTCTAGTTTGTAGAGAATTTAGTAGTAAAATTTATTTGGAGCATAAATTCTTCAGCTTTTGGCCAAATTGAGCCCAACAAGAGCCTATATTGGGGTTTTTTACTATTCTGGAGCCATTGGAGACATTATTTTTGCATTATGAGCACTGTAAATCCATGAAATCACATATTTGAGCACTTAATGAAAGAGGCCCAACATTAGAAGCTATACCAAGAGATGTAGCCTATGAGGGGTGATCTCCTTTATCAGTTTGTTGTTTTGTATTGCTGTGTGTGGTATTATTGTCTTTTCTTTTGCTACAAACTGAGTTAAAAACCTTTAATTTATGTTCTTTTGCAAATTGATAAATTGCCTAAAAGACATAATATTTTACTTTCACATTTCATAAAACCTTCCAGTTTACAAATGCAGATCCAGTCCACATTTCTAGGAGTTTCTCAGTCCATGATGGCTCTTATCTTTTCCAGGTCCTTTGTTATGCCTTCTTTGGAAACCACACACCCTAAGTAATGAAACTTTGTCTAAAATAAGCTGCATTTACTAAGCTTAGCATACAACTTATTCTCTCTTAGTAATCTCAACGTTGTTGCTAGGTGTTTGACATGTTCCTCATTCTTAGAATATACCAATATATCATCAATGAATACAATAACAAAATTGTCCAGATAAGGATGTAATTCACTAGTCATCAAGCACATAAAATTAGCTGGAGTGTTATACAAACCGAAAAGAAATACAACAAAATCATAATGCCCATACCTGGTCTGGAAAGTTGTCTTATAGATGTCCTCTTCTTGAATGCGTACCTGATGGTATCTTAATCTCAAATAAATCTTCGAGAACATTGTTTCCCCCTTCAACTACTCAAGAAAGTCATCAATCCTCGATAATGGATACATGTTCTTGATGGTTAAATTTTTCAAAAACCTGTAATCGATGCATATCCTGAGAGTACCATCCTTATTCTTCATAAACAACACTAGTGCACCCCATGGTGACACACTTGGCATAATGTACCCATTTTCAAGCATTTCTTTCAACTCTAACTTCAATTCCAGTACAGTGCCTTTGATGTTGGTGTTGCCCATGGTACCAACTCAATAGAAAAGTCCACTTCTCTATGAGGTGGTAACTTTGAAATCTCTATCGGGAACACATCCTGAAACTTCTGTATAATTGGATAATTTCTCAAAACATCTGAATCCTCAACTTCCTTACCTTTTTCACTAGAAATATGCACTGCGAACAACACACACCCTTTTCTATAACTGAAATTTTCCTACATAGCTGTCACCATTCTAACTGATGTTGCCTTCTTACCCAACAAGATTCTCGGTTCTCCATTGTCATCGAAGCACTCAATAGCCTTATCATAACAATCCACCTTGGTCCTGTGAAGATATAACTACTCCATAGCTAAAAGCATACTATATGATTCCAACAACAATGCATTCAAATGTGCTGATGCAGGCATACCATTCAACTTAAAATGCACAAGCTCTTACAAAATGATGAACACTTTTCTTTGTAGTTGTAGCCAACTGCACTAACTAAGATTCTACATGCACTTCTTTATTCAAGCCACACTTATCCACCAAGTCATGGTTAACATGACTATAATTAGATCCAGGGTCAATCAAAATAGAAACAAATTTATCACAAAGCTTACCGTCCATCTCAATAATAGATGCATGATGATCTTCCTGCCTATTATCCAGCGCTGCATAAATCTGAGTAATACTTTGTTCAACATCCCCCACTGTCTGTGCCTTCTGAGCATTATAAATTTGTGGTCTACCACCTTGATGTGGTGGACAATCTTAGATGAACCCTTAGATAAACTGAGAGGGGGGTGAATCCGTCTAGTACATTCCTAGTCATTAATACTCTTTTCATTCAACTCATTAACTACTTCATTTTATAAGCAACTTAATACATAATGAATCAACAAAATGAATGTGTGTACAATAAGTAATTAAGCAGAATAATACATCACATACACACATAATCATCAAGCACATAGACAACAGATATAGTGGAAACCCATAAGGGGGAAAACCACATCTTATTATTGTTGTGATGCAAAGTCAAGCTCCAACTCCCTCTCACCACTGATTTTCTGTAGGCTCCAACCTACAGGAGGCTACTACCTCAAATTCTGCAAGCTACAACTTGCAAGGAAGCTCCAACCCCCATCTAGTTTCTGCAGGCTACAACCTAGAGGAGGCTCCTACCTCAACCAGCTCCAACTGAACATCTATCAAGCTACAACTTGAAACAAAATCACCAAATCCCATGTATTTTCTGCATGCTACAACCCATAGGATGCTCCTACCTCACCCAGCTCCAACTGGAAATTTATCAAGCTACAATTTGAAAGGAGACTACAATCACCTCACTCAACATGAAACTAAAATGCTGATTTACCTGGATATGAACTCTGTTATACTCCTTCTCCACTGCTGCCTCTTCAACCTTCATATCTACTTCATATCAGCTCCTGATACGCACAACATCTCTATTAGCTCTCTCTTATTCTTCCACTCTCCAGCCTCTCTATGCACACTTTTATTACATCTCTTATACATATAAATCCTGACTGTTTGCATTATATAGGGACTATGAAGTGAACATGCTTGTCTCTCTGCCTTCCACCCATTCGATTCCTTACACTTCAGTCTACGTTATTTCATCATAGATAATCATTAAAACACTCATTGAAGTTTTGCCGATGCCTATAGAGACTTGCCTTTGCATCATATATAATAAAAAATAATTAATTCATTTACATTTACAGTTACAAAAAATATATTTCACTCATCCCTTTCAGCTCTTGGCTGGCTGTGCATTCGTCCTTTCTGCTATTGTCACTATCTTTTCTATTTCTGCTATTATATTATAACAGTTTTGCACAAAAGCCTTTTTCCCGACTCGATCCAACTGGCACGTTTCCAATAGTGCCACCATATCTCCTTTTTCCCGGCTCTTCCTCTTCTGCTCGTGTCTGCAACATTCAACCTTCATTTCTCTTCTCAACACCCGACTCTGCTCGGAGGGTTTTGTTGAGCCCGACCCGACCCATGGTGTCTATCTCCTCATTACCATGACGTTTAGCTTACTCTTCCCTTTGCTTTGTTTCAGCTCCCTTACCTGAGCCTTTATGCCTGCATTTAGCCTTTTCTTCATAAGCCGTTGTTACTGCATCAACCACTATTCTGCACGAGTGTCGGGTCTTACTCGAGTCTAATGCCCGTGTTCACTTTTCTTCATCAAACAATGTAGCTACAAAGAACCCTAGACCTTAAATAAATTCCAATTAACCTTTGAACAACCTTACGTTCAGTCCATTAATCGAATTTTGGTGATCCAATTGTTCTACGTTATAAGCCTCCTTTGTTATCCGATGTGATTTAATAAAGGAAAACCACATACACCCGGACTTGAAATCCTTTAGGCTTCAACATTAACCTGCATCACGTCCACTTAATTATCACAATTCGCACTTCGGTGTTCTCATGTGTTTCTTGTTATGCATAGCTCTTCCAAACCTAGATGCGATTTCTTAAAGAAATTTCATATACACCTAGATTTGAAATCCTTTGGACTTCACCTTTGAAATGTATCACATCTGCTCCTCGTATTGCTTCTTGCACTTCGACATTTCAACATGATTCTTGAGCACTTATCCTCCTGAGCTTTTGAATTGCGATATTCGATTGGGTCCCACAGCTAGACTTCAATTCCTTTAGTTTTAGCTTTGAACTATATAGTGCCTACTCCTTGTATCACGTTTCGGAATTCCTGGTGGTTCTGCGTTATATTCACTGCTTCCAGCTCCAATGCGATTTATTCACAAAAAGGCCTTATTCCAGATTTGAAATCCTTTGAAATTTAACTCTGAAACTACATCGCATCCAGTACTCTTATTGTATTTTGCATTTCAGTGATTCAACCTTGTTCTTATGATCTTCACCTTTCTGATCTTGTGATTTGCGATATGCGAATGGGTCGCACGCCGAACTTTAAATCCTTTAGAATTTATCTTTGAAGCATATTGCATCTGTCCCCTCGTCTCTCTTCGCATTTCAATGTTTCAATGTGGTGCATAAGCACTATCCCTTCTGAGCTTTGTGACTTGCGATATGCGATAAAGGGTTTGGGTCCCACGTTACTGCCACGTCATCTGCCACGTCACCTTACCATGTCATCAAACTTTTATTGCGATAAGTGGGGTAAGGGCCGTGTCACCTGCCATGTCATATTTCCATGTCACTGCCTATTTCACTGCCAGGTCAACTTATCGCACTTCACATTTCACAATTTCTGTGTCTCTGCTGTTTTGCGATACTCCTTCCACTTGTGATTTGTGATTTGCGACCAGGCCTCCGATTGCGATTTGTGATATGCGATTAGGCCCTCCGAACAATGTTCTGAACACTTTTATTTTGGAAATTACCCGAATCTGCCCCTAGAAATACACGCGCCCTTGTGCACTGCTCGGAACGTAAACTAGCCCGACTTGACCCGTGCGTTCACGACTTTATCCATTTTCTGAACGCATTCATTACTTGTCTTAGCACGTTCAAAAATATTCCCACTCATGCATGACTCGATCTAGCATGTTCACGACTTGATTTAATATGTTCACGACTTGACCCAAGCTTGTTTCCTTTGCTACCTTTGCTCCTTTGCTGCCTTTACTCCTTTGCTACCTTTGCTCCTTTGCTGCCTTTACTCCTTGATAAAGATTCTAATGCTACTCCTTGCCTTTTTAATGCTCCTCTCTACTCCTTTTCCTTAATGATAATTCTGGTGTTGATCCATGCATATTTTTTGCTCCTCTTCCTTGCTCCTTGCTGCCTTTTCTCCTTTGCCGCCTTTACTACTTTTGCTCCTTAATAAAGTCTCTAATGCTGCTCCTTGCCTTTTTACTACTCCTCTCTACTCCTTTTCCTTAATGATAATTCTGGTGTTGATCCATGTCTCTTTGCTGCTCCTCTGCCTTGCTCCTTTGCCTCTAATGCTGTTCCTCTACCTTGCTCCTTTGCCTCTAATGCTGCTCCTCTACCTCTCTTTTATGTTTCTCCACTTAACTTTTTCCTTCTTTGCCTTATTTATCCTTTATACTCCAGCTGATCCTCATCTGCTCCTTTGTTTTCAATGATAATTCTGGTGCTGCTCCTTTCTGTTCCTTTGCCATCAATGACAATATTTCCAACAATGCCCCCCTTTGGCATTGATGGAAACACTTCCTCCAACACTTCCTCCCCATTTCATTATGAGAAGTTTCTATCTTCCTCTGCTTACTTTTCCTCCCCCTTTGACATCAATGGTAAGGGGTTATAATTTTTTTCAGTGTAGATTCCATCATTGCATTGCTACTCTTTGATTTCTGTATAAGCATTCTTCATTCTGTCCTTTTGTTATTAAATGAATATACACACTCCATCATTGTATTACTGCTCTCTGATCTTCTGTATACACAATGGGTGCTACTTTATGTTACACATAAGCATTGCTTTATGTGCACTTCAACATTACACGAGTGTAGCAGGGCATCGTTGTGGATGCATTACAAACTTCATAAGATATATGAGCATTGTTGAGGTAACACTTTGAAAATAATTGAGATTACATGAATATGATACAAATTGATGCTATCCCAAACTCATGAGAATGCTGGAAGGCATGTAACCATAGAATGTTCTGTACTATTGTCCCTTTCTGCTTGATATTGGCGATATGTGCTAGAATTCTAAGGATATAATCACTACAAGCCAAAAGCCCTTGACGCTGATGTGAACAATGAGTCCAAACAGGGCCTACAAATTATTGTAATATTAGACAATATCTTTCAATTTAAAAGGCCCAATGACTTTAATACTGAATATTTACATAATTAAACATAAAACCTCGAGGCTTGCTACATTCCATGCATTGGACACTTTCACTATCAACTATACACTTTCATTTATGACACAAGGGGGTATGTCGTTCAATTATCAACATGTTCTTTGGGAAAACATCTTCAATTTGTCTACTTGAAGTTTCATCAGACATAATTTAACAAGCTTATGGATGACTTAAGAAAGAGGCCTTGAAAGTATATCAATACTAACTTGACAAATGCGTACATTCATATCTAAGACTATGTGATTATTCAACGCTCAATATAACACATCAACGGACATAAGATAATGATGCTTTGACATTTTACTGACCTTTCCATGCTTTGATAACACATCTCGACATTCTCCAACATTTTAACCCAGAAGATACTTTGCACTAATCAGAGCAACCAGAACTTAATCCACACATACTATAATGCTGATAATGTTGGGACTACTTCCTTGATGTATTTATGCCATAACACCATCATGATGCATACCATAATATTCCGATCCTAAGGACCTGTATCATACCACTGCTCCAATAATAACACTTGGGATGGATATTTCTAATGATATAATGATAATAAAACTTTTATTATTTATCCTTCTTAAAATAATTTTGTTTTATTATTAAAACTTGCAGTGAGACACACAGTGTAATCATCCTCTTAGTTTCCAAGTTCATGAATGACGTTCCCTTTACGACCATAGCTGCTTGCTGCTTTCTCTTCTTCCATCAACCTGTTGGCTATTGAATGCTTCAGGTGTCCTTATTCCTTTATAGTTCTCAGCCAGAGGAATTGTCCTTTCCCTTCCTGAACTTTTAGTTGTTCTTATTCCAAGTAGCTCTTCTTTGAAAACTCTTATGGAGACTTTTTTGAACTTCTCTCCCCCTGGGATGTTGCTTCTTGTCTATCACTGACTGGATATCTGCGTTGCTTCCTAGAGCAGCTCCCCCTGAGACTATGATGGATTCATAATGTCATTAAAGTAACAGGCTCCCCCTTTTCTTCTTCTTCCATACTTTGTTGGGTTACTCATAATGTCTGCATTTCTTTTTGATTCACAGTTTGGTCTGATTTGATTTGTTTCCATCATCTGTCTAGAGTAATTTAATGTATATGGTAGCCTGCAGTCATTTGCTTTGTGTCCAAGCTTGTGGAACACATAACATCTTAATTTACATAGGTACGTTTGAGCTGATGTATAAAATTTTGTGCTCCTTTTTTAACATAATTTACATTCAAAAAGTTTATGTCCAAATTCATTGCATGCATAATAGTAGCCATGGAAATGATTTGTGTACCTGGTGAAATATTGTCCTTTCCATTTGCTTGATTGAGGGGGTCTTCTCATTTGCTTCATCTTTTACTGGTTGAACTTGACTTGGTTTGTCTTACAATGTGATGGTATATGTCCAAGTCTATGGCAGGTAAAACATGTAATACTTCTCACAGGAGGAAAGAACCTCCTTTGTGATCTTCCGAAGTTGTTCAATTCATATTCCAGAACAATTGAGATTTTTTCAACTACTTACTTCTTCCTCCTATTCTTTGTCACTTGATGTTTTTGCTTGTTTTTATTTGTTTCTTTACACATCAATTTCTTGCTGCTTTTGCTTCTGTGGATCATTTCTGAGCTGCTTCATCATCCCTTTCAATGTCTACCTTCTTTGAGTTCTACATGGAGGTAATATCATCTTCGAGTTGCTTACACAACCTACTCCTTTCTTCTATTAGTCTTCTAGCTGAAATAATCTAAGATTGATGAGAGTTATCATTTTCCTTTATTACAACTTTCACAAAAGTAATAGCTTTCTTATCCTCTGCCTTCGACTTGCTGGATTCTCCTTCATATCCTATCCCAGCTTTTATAAGAGGATATCTTTGTGCATTCAATATCCTATCCAATTTTCAGCACCTTTTAATTGTTGAATGTTCATTGTTACATCAGTTTGAGCCTTTATTAATTTCTTCCTCAGACTCACCACCTCTTCTTCCAATATTCCACATTCCTGGCTTTTCTCTCTTATTTGATGCAGCAGAATGTATTCTAATTTCCTTGCTTCTTCTAGATCAATCTTCACCTTAATAAAATCTTCAGAGTTTGATTCTTCCTTAACATATTTAAGAGGGATTTCCTTCTATTTTCTAGTCTTGAGCTTGAGTTTATCAATTTCCTTTAGGGAACTCACCAACTCCCCTAAGGTCTCCCTCACCTTCTTCTTCATATTCCAGGAGATCATCTTCAAGATCATCGATACCCATTAGTGCGAATTCTGAGATTCCATCTTCATTTGGGGATTCAAATGAGTTTTCAGATGCACTGCTATCTTGCTGGGATTTTTTTTTTCTCTTAAATTTCTCCCCTTTCTGCATATTATAGGAGCTGCTTCTCTCTTTCCCTTTAGACTGATTCTTTGTTATCCTATTGGGAAATTTTTAGGCATAGTTCCCCACTCTTCCACAATTAAAGCACTTGAATGGAAGTTTACCTTTGCACTTGCCTGTGCCTCTATCCAATCTTCTAACAAATTTGGCTTCTTCTTCATCAAAGCATGAACATGTACCTTCCTTCTCTTCTGCGACATTTTTCTGCCTTAAAGGCAACCTCCCTCATGTTTGACTTCCCTTTAGGATGTCTCATCTCATATACTATTAGGTTCCCAAGTAATTGGTTTCTGGTTAAGGTTTCCCAGTCTGTTGTTTCTTCTATGGCAGAAACCTTAGTATTAAACCTAGATGGTAGAGATCTCAATATTTTCTGGACTACAACACTTTATTTAATTTCTTCTCCTAGGCCTATCATGACATTCATAACTTCTGCAACTCTTAAGAAGAATGAAACTATATATTCATCTTCATTCATTTTTGAGTTTTCAAACTGAGTTCTATGTGCTTGCAGTTTGGCCATCTTCACCTTTGTATCTCCCTCATGAATATTTTCTAATGTATCCTAGATTTCTTTGGTAGTCTTAATATGCATTACTTTGATAAATTCTGACTCACTCAGACGGCTCAAGAGTGCATTCATTGCTTTTGCATTAGCTATGAAAATTTTCTTGGCTTCTTTCTCAGTGTCCGTATCCTTTGGTGCTTATTTTTCTTCCACAACAACCCAGACTTCTACTCTAAGAGACATTAAGTATGTCCTCAGTCTTATTTTTCAGAAAGCATAGTTTGTGCTAGTAAATAGAGGGGCTTTATTTTTATAAAATCCTTTTAATGTAGCCATTTTTGGGGACTAACGACCTCCTTCCGCTTGTTAAACCATTGCAGATGGAACTGACTCTAATACCAATTGATGAACCCTTAGCTAAATTGAGAGGGGGGGGGGTGAATCAATTTAGTAAATTCCTGGTCATTAATACTCTTTTCATTCAACTCATTAACTACTTCATTTTATAAGCAACTTAAAACATAATGAATCAACAAACTAAATGTGTGGACAACAAGTAATTAAGCAGAATAATACATCACATCAACACATAATCATCAAGCACATAGACAACAGACATAAGTGGAAAACCATAAGGGAGAAGGGCCACATCTTATTATTTTTGTAATGAAAAGGCAAGAACCAACTCCCTCTCACCATTGATTTTTTGTAGGCCCCAACCTACATGAGGCTACTACCACAAATTCTACAAGCTACAACTTGAAAGGAAGCTCCAAGCCATGTCATCAAAATTTTATTGCGATAAGTGGGGTTAGGGCCACGCCACCTTCCACATCATCTTTCCACGTCACTGCCTACGTCACTACCACTTCATCTTATCGTACTTTGCATTTCGAAATTTTTGTGTCTCTGCTGTTTTGCAACACTCCTTCCGCTTGCGATTTGTGATTTGTGATATGCAATTAGGCCCACTGAACATTGTTCTAAATGATTTTATTTTGGAAATTACCCGACTCTTCCCACAGAACTGCACACGCCCTTGTGCACTGCTCTGAACGCAAACTAGCCCGAATTACCCGTGCGTTCATGAATTTCTCCATTTGCTAAACGCGTTCATTAATTGTCTTAGCACATTCACGACTCTTCCCACTCGTGCATGAATCAATCTAGCACGTTCATGACTCGATTCAATATGTTCACGAATTGACCCAAGTTTGCTGCCTTTGCTACCTTTACTACCTTTCCTCCTTTTTTTCCTTTGTTGCCTTTGATCCTTGATAGGGATTCTAATGCATCTCCTTTCCTTTTTACTGCTCCTCTCTACTCCTTTGCCTTAATGATAATTCTGGTGTTGATCCATGCCTCTTTTCTGCTCCTCTTCCTTGCTCCTTGCTGCCTTTAAATATTATAATGTTGCTCCTTGCCTTTTTACTGCTCCTCTCTACTCCTTTTCCTTAATGATAATTCTGGTGTTGATCCATGCCTCTTTTTTGCTCCTATGCCTTTCTCCTTTGCCTCTAATGCTGCTCCTCTACCTCTCTTTTATGCTTCTCCACTTAAATTTTTCCTTCTTTGCCTTATTTCTCCTTTATACTCCAACTAATCCTGATTTTCTCCTTTGTTCTCAATGATAGTTCTGGTGCTACTCCTTTCTGTTCCTTTGCCATCAATGAAAATGTTTCCAACAATCTCACCTGGGATGATCCTTGCCACAAGTTCAACACCGTAAAGGATTCCAACCTATACCCTTGTTATGCTCTTCAAACTGAAATCCATATCATATGTCAGATGCATTGAATTTCTTAGATGACGTTGTGTTCTCTTTGTTACCTGTGTCCCGAGACCTTATTCGCTTCTTATCCCATTTTCTTTTGTTCTTTGAATTACCTCTCTAATCATGCTTAATATCATATCTGCGCTTTGATTTCTCATAAAAATGTTTTAGATTCCTGATGGCTTCCTCCAATAATCTAGGCTCGTCAAACTCAATCATGTCTTTGAATGCCACTGAAAACCCACTTATGAATTTCCGAATCCTCGATTTATCCTCCTTCAAATAAGGCACATACCTCAATAGATCCAAGAATTTCCCGGTGTAATCCTCATCGGTCATAAATCCCATATTTATCTTGTAGAATTCTTTGCCCTGTCATCATAGTATCTCTCTGATAGGTACTTATTGAATAGTATCTTGAAATCAATCCATGTCAACTCCTATTCTTGAATATCTCTAACATTCTTTACATCTTCCCACCAAATATATGCTTTACCTTTAAGACTAAACATAACTATTTTTTCCTTCATGATCTCTAAGTAATCATACAGCTGAAATAACTTATTCATTCCAAGAAACCAAGCTTCTACATCCGACTTATTCATTTCTCCATCAAAATTAGGTGACTTTGATTTCTTGAACTCATTTAGAAAATATCTCCTATCATTCCTCCTATAAGGATGTTAAATACAATGATCATGATACCTGTTAGAACCAAAAGTAGAATAGAACCTATGTCCATCACCTCTCTTGTCCGATGTATCCATGAACCTGCCGTCTCTTATCGTGTCATCCCTATCTAAATTGTACCCACCATGAGACCAACTGCCATATGCCCCATTATTCCTATCCTCCTGTCCATGATTGATTCTAAGCAGTCCATGTCTCTACCATTCTAGAAATCCCTAAAGGATAACTGCATTGAATTCTACTTGTTTCTCCCATGCCCTAGAAAGTGTCTCTTGTGATTGAATAATTCTATCATTATTTTCTTTGAAAATCCTTATTTATGCCTTTAAACTTCTCAAAGTGTTTTCTATGTGATAGGAGTACTCATCACCATGCTGCTCATCTGATCCATAGGGAGAATCTCGTGAACTATAGTCTACGATTATGCTAGCCATATTTGTTCTTCTCTTCCTGCAAAGTATATAATGTCATCTAAACCAAATCATAAACAAACCAATGTATTGTAGTGTGGTTTGGGGTGGATATCTTGTATGCAAGACCAACCAGATTAGAAAAATACACGTATAATTATAATCATAATAGTACATAGAAATCATCTCAATCCTCATCCAGTTACCATGAATGATGCCACTACCACACAAAAAATAGACACAATGCATGCATAAAAACATATGTATGACACACATACATACATAATACATACAAACACTAACATACATAACAAGTGCATAATCGACATATACTCAGGATAAACACATCCAACATCCACACTATCAAATTTCACATGGTGACACAACTACAACCATGACCACCACCATGCATACACAATAAGAATATATACCAAAAACATAAGGAGCACATATGCAACGGACATGTATGCATGACCAATACATCGCCCATCCAATCCAATGGGTGAACCATGCTTTGATACCACTCTGTAGCCATCCTCCTCCCGCATTTACCCAAATTAATCGGTCCTCTAGGGTAAACATGTGACGAGAGGCCACTATGATGTGATTCAAATCCCAATGTATAGTTAAGGAAGTGGAACCGACATGACACAACCAATCTGACCCTCCACACATGCTACATAACCTTCGAGAGCCAACCAACCATTTAGGTGACCAACCCTTGAGACAACTTGACATTTTACTGATCTGGACCCTCATCCACTCCCATGACAAGCCATGCATGCAACTGATGCCTTCTAGTCACTCCCAAAACAAGGAATGCCAATGAATATGGAATTTTTTAGGTATTTTTGTGTCGGCGACCCCAGATTTTGAGCCACATTTTCAGGGCTACGTCTCAGGGCACTCCCCATAAATTCATGAAACTCCCATAAATGATAAATAACATTGAAACAAGGCTAATAATGCAGAAATTTGATCAAGGATTTGATCTAAACCTTACTATCCATGGCAAACATTTCGTCAGACATGTCACATATATGCAATATACAGGTCATAACAACATATATGAGCATACGGGTCTGATAATTATCCGAGAACCGATAAGAAACATTGATGCCTTATCAAAATAACTGCAGTATCATCTATTAGGTTATATATTCATTGTTCATTCATTTTCTAATCGAAACATGACGAGAGCCATACATCAAGTCTGTCACAAAGCATACTCATAACCGACATATAACCAACATAAATAGCAAGGATATAACAACCATAAAAACCACATATGAGCATGTAAACTTACCCATCAAATACAAGAGGGAAAGAACTTCTATTAACATGTGTAAAATGAAACCAAGTCTGGGACTTTCACATACCACCTGACCATAGAGTAGGCTGAACCAAATATTTCTTTCAGCCAGCCACCCCCGTGGCATATTCCAAGAATGAAAGTGGGATCTCATGGAGTAAACCAAACAAAACCAAACCAGGGATTCCATAGGCCAAACCAACTCAACCCTTAACCAGTGATTCCACCTCATGGTCAGACATCACTAACGATGACTAGATTGGTCTCTACCCAAGTTGTTCATGTCTACAGATCATTTTTTCCAACTAGGGCTTCTAGGACTAGTAACTCAAACCACAAATGATTGTGGGCTTCCAAAGCATATGTCCAACAAAGGATTCCAGGACTAGTAACTCAACCCAAGCTGTTACAGGGCTTCCAGAGCGTTTGTCCAACCAAGGCTTCCAGGAACTAGTAACTCAACCCATATCCAAAGGATCATGAGCACGAACCAGAAAACAAAGATAAAACCCACAACACCATGGCTATCCAAGATATGGAAAGGCTAGGAAAAAACACTATTAATCTAGGAAATCCTCCATGCTAATGACATATCATAACCAAGGAATTACATGCATATGCCATGCATGCAAAAAATAGTAAGGAAATCATACATGCAACTCGGTAGCTACAAGGAAAACTCGATGTAGTTTTTGATCCTGATGTCCTCTTGCACTTTATTTCTCTTTCTTTGCCTCATTTCTTCAAATCCCAAGTATGCCACACTCCTCCAAGAGTGCTCCAAGAAGACTCTAAATTTCCAAGAGTATGAAAGAGAGAGGAGAGAATGAGAGCTCCAAAAAATGAACTGACAAAAGCCATGAACTGGTCCTCATAAGCCTTTTTATTAGCGAGGCCTCTATTTTCTTCATTTTCCTCCTTAGATGCAACATATAACCTTTCATCTTCATTTTCTCCTATTTTCCATTATTTTCATAAATAAAATGCGACTAAATGCCTCATGACTTTCTAAAGCCATTTCCATTTCCTTTGCCAATTTCATGAACCATTAATTAATCACAAGTGATTCTCGTCACTATGTTTTTTCCAAACATTCAGCTTGGAATACGTGTCCCATGACCATGGTATTATTTTACCTTTATTAGCTTTATTGCATGGATTTTTGACCAGGGTTGTTCCAATAATAACCACATAGTAACAAACACATTTACACATAATACACAAGAGGAAAAGAGATATTAATAAAACATGCAAAATTCAACCAGGTTAGGGACTTCCATGTACCACCCAGGCATAGATTGGGTTGAACCAAATATTTATTTCAGCCAATCATCCTTGTGCCATATTCCAATCATGAATGTGAGACTTACAACAAAACCAACCGGGGATTCCTCAGGCTTTACTACAATCCACCAAGGGATTCCCAGGCCCAATCCCTCATCTATAAAACCAAGCGTTACCGCAATCATGCCAAGGGATTTGTTGGCTTGAGGGGTCCTGACCCAGGTTCAGTGTGCAAGGTTTACCAAAAAACCCCTATACTACTGGCCCTTTCGACAGTGACCCACTTGCGCAGGTCACAGTCCCACCCGAAGTAGTATGGGTGGGTGCTGGAACCAGGTTTCCGCACCCTGAGAAAGGAAGGGTAAGGCAAGTAGGGCTGCGTTCTGTTCATATTACCTTGTCTTTGTGCATGGTTAAATATGTATCCAATTGCATCCACATGCACGAGATTTAAAATTATATGCTTTTCATAACATCAACACAATGTTACATAACCATGACATAACAGATCTAGATCCAATTCAATACATAGACTTTCGCAGCATGATTTAACCAGAGCGGAACATATCCAATCATTCAATATACAGACCTTCACAGTGCAAAGACAGAAAATGCATAACACAATAATTACCAATAATTCATTCAATAGTACTCACAGATTCAGATCTAATAATCCTGCGTATTCATTCATTCATCAATATTTCCTTACAATTCCCTTCCCAACCTGCGCACATAGCAGCAGGGTCCGCACACAGCTAAACTAGGATCTTTGCGCACACAACTAGCAGGAGTCTGTTCCCCAAAAACCCAAATAGATCACTTACACAACAGATCACATCAGTATCTCATCAAAATCCTGCCTATTACTGTTGTTATATCATCCACCACCTTAGCCCCAAGAAGCTTATAAAGGCGGATAACTCGATAGCATAAAGCGGTAAAGCATTTAAGAGTGTGAAAGGACAAATATGAATGAAGATCCATATTAAAAAGGGAATAAAGCACTATATTATATGGTACACTTGCGGCAAAGTTTTAACCGAAACAAAAAGACAAAGGTGTGAGACAACTGTACGAGGTGGGGCCCGCCCACAGTTTGTAGACTCAAAGGATAAAGGCGTGTGAGAAATTCCGGGGGGGTCAAGAATGGCAGGGGGAAGGCGAAAGCTCCCCCCTCCAGAATTCTGGTGACGTGGCATACTATGGGACCTGGGGTGAATGTTCTGTGGGGAAATGGCCATAGGATTGAAGCTGCTACAAAATCCCGCTGGCTTTTCTAGTGGGTCCGAACACAAAGGACACCTGTCACTACAAGTACAACGGTAAGGTAAGTCCTAGGACACCCGGTACATGATCAGTGCCGGTATTTAACCCGATGTGTGGTATGCACCTAACCAAAATCTGATAGCAAATAACCAAATGCCACGCGTCTTAGTGTCGACGTCCTTATGACGTAAGCCCTAGTAGTGTCGTCCTAAGTCTTGTTTTCTGGGTAGTATGAAGTAATATAACCCTGTATTATAATTCACTATGGTAAAATACATTCTTTTACGGATACTGTATAGCTAAAGCGCGAGCACCGGTACCAGCCCTACCAGGTCGTTTTCAACCTCCCTGCATCGTTTTCCCCGAGCATTGTACTTACTGCGCAGGTATTCCATCCCTTTTTCACTATCTGGTTTCCTTCCACTTTTCATTTTTCATAAATGGTCATGGGTATGGTTAAGAAGTTAGAGCCCGAAACCCCTCAATCTCGTGAGTCCAGGGCTGCTCCTGGACCAGAACCTTTCACAGATTTGCAAGTCCACATCCGAGACCCTCAATATCCATTTTTCATTAGTAGTGTCAAGTCGAAGCTTTTCATGAAGCATGTGGAAAATAGGGACAGGTTCAGGGTCGTTTTGTCAGGACTGTATCACCAAATTACTCCTCGTGTCTACCTAGTGGTCAAATTCATTTGTTGGATCGGAGAAGCTTACGATGAACACCGGGATATGTTCCTATCATCACAGGGGAACAAGATATTTAGTATATCCCCCGAAATCATCAGAAAAGACCTCTGTTACCCTACCAGTTCACATTATGTCAGTTTCAATGAAATGACGCTATCTCGCTAGTTTTGTAAGTTACCATGGAGGCAACAGAGCGATTTCATCACCGCTATTTTTGACTCCCGCCTCACAGCCTTCCCGTCCATAGACCCGGTGCCCCTGAACACATTCAAAGAAGACCTTTAGCCAACCCTTGCCCTCATTACGGGATTACTAGGAATAGAAGGGGTCAGGCAGGTCTCGAAAGAATGTGTATCCCTTTTATGGCTAATTTCACAACCCGATGTTGTATTAGATATCCCTGGTTTCTTGGCCACCACCATCCAAGCTCAATTTCAAGACCTCTCATCTATAGGTCATTTTCGTTTCCGTTCCTTGGTTTTTTACCTTTTCATCTTCCAGCAAGCTGATAAGTTTGAGGGTTTGGGTTTAGAAAAAGGTTTATAGGATAAAATATCAGCCAATACTTGTCTTTGACTGGAGTCCCGCAACGCATCAGTTGGCAAACAGGGTGGGTTATTCAATTTTCTTGAATGAATTCATGACAATAGCTTATACTATTATTCATGACAATCCTCTGCCCAGGATTTTTCCTGAGTAGAAGAAGTGGCTACAGTACAACGAGGCTGAAAGCAAAAGAGACTGGTACTATTTGATGACTACACTGAGATCAGGGTTTACAATGCAGAAGTTTTCCCTTACAGATTTCCAGTTTTTCCCATTCTGCGGATTTATGCCCTGGAATACCTCCGTCAGACCTTGAAGGCTGACCAACTCCACTTCCTCCCTGCGAAAAAGAGGTTCATTCTCAAACTCCATACAACCATCGACCCCTTCATTTTTAATTCAAGGCACGCCCTCCCCATAGTGGAAAACCTGCTCAAGGGCATGGATTTAAGGCAAGGGAAATCTTGGCCCTACGATCCGAAAGGCATCATCTCAAATAAATGGAAGAAGATTAGATAAACTTCTTATACTCATGAAACTAGACCCCTCATCGAGTGGAGAGCTAATCTTGATACTTGGCCTTTGCTTTCATAGATGTAGACTGAGTCACTGCGACAGGGGAAAAATGAGATACTGCTTCGACACAAGAAGCAGGCAAAAAACAGGTGGAAGAAGTTGGAATTTCGGGAGGAGGCTCTCCGCCTTCCAAAAGGGAGAGAACCAATGAGGAAGAAAGTGTCGAAGAAGAGAAATCGCTGCAAAAAGAAACATTGTATGGCCAATCGGACAAGGGAAAATCAGGTTTTGTGGTAAGATGTGATGGCACATCATCTTTTGACTTCTCAGAAGTTTCGTAAGCCATCTCTGCAAATAGGTCGAAGATCGACAATGAAAAGAAGGTTAAAAACAGAGCTATCATGGAAAAACACTGGTCTGAACTAGAAGGATATGTTGAAAAGTACCATATTAGGATTTCAGCCGAAATTGAGATGGACAAAGAGCAATTGGTATTGGCCATGACTGAAACGATATTACACCCAGAGGCTAGAACTACCAGCTACAAAGCTCTGGAAGTGGAAATAAACATGTCACAGGTCCCACAAATTGACAAGTGCAATCTATTTCAATGTTTTGGTGATATGCTAAAGGACGAGGTTGTGAAGCTCTCCCTCACTCTGAGGAAGCTACAAACCAAGCACAACCAAGTGCTTGATAACCTCAGAATGGAGAAGATTAATTCCCGTGCACTCTCGAATGACTTGCACAATATTCAAACTGTTGTGAAGGGAAAAGAAAGTGGCAAAGCAGACCCTCAAGGCCATGTCATTTCAGAATTGCAAAAACAGGTCGTAGCTCTGAAGCACAAGGTGAATATGCCTGGATCTCAGCATGTACAAACTGCTGAATTCGCCTAGGTAGAAAAATACAAGGCCAACCTGGTAGAATCCCTTGCTAAGGAAAAGGAAGAGAGGGCTAGAATTTTGGGTGAGATGAATGCCCTCCAATCACGGATGGAAGAGCTACAGAAGACCTGGGATGCAGATGTGTGCTCCACATCACCTCCCGAAGGGTCTAGCTCACTCTCAGAGCAGCTGACCATGGCGCTGGCCGTACTTCAAGCGACAGAGAAGCAGGTTAAAACGGCACGACAGAAGATCGATGAGCTCAAGGCTCGCCTCAAGGAGAATTCCAAGAAGTTAGCTGCTCTACAGAAGGAAATAGAAGAGGGAAAATAAGAGAAGTTACAACAGGAGAAGACTATCCGAGACCTTACGAACTAGATAAAAGGAAATATCACCCTTCTGGATGCTCGATGCTTGATCTGGGCGGACATCATTATGGAAGTAAAGATGCGTTGGGTTTTCCTGACTCTCATTGAAGAAAAGAAGGCCGTGGCGTGCCTATTCAGAAGAACTCTCCATGAAGGGTATACTGATGCTTCAACTAAGGCCGAGAATGATAAAAGGTATGTCGCTCTCCTAAATGATTTAAGTCCGAAAGAATTAGTTAAACGAGGAATCAAGAGCAGGTTTAACGAGGCATCAGAATGTCAGAAGGTGATAGAAAAGGAAGCTGCGCGCAGCCTCGTGCTAGAAAGTTTGGAAAATATGGTGACATGTTTGGAACAGTTCAAAGCAGAGTGGACCAAACTAATATGAGCCAGCCTCCCATCATGCTGGGATCCTTCAAATGCAGTTCTTCAATCGTTACTAGTATATGAGTACTGGCTGTCAGAAGTGATGAATCAGACTGACATACCTTCTGAGAATAGCGCTCGTCTTAAGGCTGAAACTATAATCGCAGTACTCAGAAAATAATTCTCGCTCTTCCATCAGGTGAAACAATGGTTACCCACTCAGGAAAGCTATGCCAAATTGACTGAAGTATACATTTGGGTCGAGGCCTTCACTATGATATCTGATCCTGCAGCCGACACTTGGCAGAGGTGTAACAGTCATGCGACTGCATTAGCCACCGCATCTGCTCTGTCTGCCTCCAAGAGAGCCAGCTCCTCTACAGCCCCAACACTGCCTTCTTCAGCCACAGCCTTGACTCCGTCCCACCACTAAAGTTGTTAACTCATGATCAGGCCTACGTGGCCTCTTGTTTTCTTTTTACTTTTAATATTCGAGTGAAATTTATATTTTACTCTTGCAATGTTTACTTTCAGTTAGATAGTTGTGTTACTTTCATTAGAAATGGCTATGAGCTTGTTTTGTAAAATGATGGGAAGCATTTCTACCCCATCATCAAATTTTCTATTTTGATTAAGACTTAAAACTGCCTATAGGCATGCGGAAAAGATATTTTCCCAAAATATCTTTCCGCGTATGATCGTTGGGAATGTTATAAAAGAAAAAAGCAAAGACATCTATAGGGTTCCAGATTTTCCAAAGAATTCACTAGTTCTGGCACTTTGTATGTATTTTGTCTGAATTTTGATAATTAATGTTGAATATCCCATAGGGACTCAGTGATAAGATGCTTTGTTGAAATTGGGGATTTTGATCTGGGTGCACAGTTTGTGACTTTTCTCTATGTTGTATAATACAAATTTCATTTTACATATCTCCATATTTCTTATATCTATGCTCTGGAATGCGAGTGCTCCTATGTTTAAATATGAATTTATCATTTCAGATACTCATGTTTACTCAGTTATAGCACTTTAAATATAGCTCAGGAAGGATATTCTGTTTCATTTTTCATCTCTCCCTTCGTTCCTCTAATAGTAACTACAATAGATTATGGTATTTGGAATTTTTCACATATATGGATTCTTATCTTTGCATAGGCCTAGTATATATGAATTTCTGTCTTTAGACAAGTTCCGTTATGGTTAAAATTCTGCTACATTTTCTTCCATAGTCACTACCTACACATTAATTGATATTTGTGAGTGATTTTAGAATTCACCCCCCTCTACAACATTCTGTCTTAAAGCTGTTGGATGCATTTACGTATTGAAGTCCATAGTCAGTTTCTGCAGTTTCATAGTTGTCGTATTAAACTTTGGGGTTTTGGTTAAACTCTTATTAAAATCATTCATCCAAGAGATTATAACATGAGAGCCTAACCTTGTCAACTCCTAGTAGTTGAGTCATATGCTCCTTGCAGTTAAGATGTCCTAGGCACTAGTCTTTATACAACTCCAGGCTGTCTCTAGGAGCTACAACATCTTTCTGGCACTGTTTCCGGGGAACTGAATTTGAAGAACTCAATCCCTGGGCCTCGATAAACATTTCATTCACCCTTTAGAATAGGTGAGCAGGAAGGGTCGAGAGTTGTAGATCCCTCACCTTGGCGACTCCACTTTAATTCAAAGGGTAAATCTATTTGTAGTCCTGGCTTCCCGAAAGCCACACTTGAGGTCAGATACATCCCAGTTAAGAACACCTTCGGTGTCTGACCCAGAAAAGATTTTGCACAAGAGAGGTTGGAGAGGAAGACAGTAAGCTCACACAGATATTCCCAGATTCTCTTTGGAAGACTCCCCATCCTCCTCTCAATTAGCTCAAGATCAAGGCCATGACTCCACTGTGAGAACCCTTGATTATAATTCAGATACCCCCTCTCCGGAAAATGTTCAAGTTTAAGATGAAGCTGAATCTGTAAATACCACAAGCTTTCTTCTGCATCTTGTTTGTGCTCAACCTAGTGTTCCTAAACTGAGTTCATTAATTGTCAACCAGGGTTGGTAAACTGCTGAAGTGTGGTGCACTATATGTGCCTAGGTATTTGTTTCTCACTACATTGTGTTTAGTGTTTTCTGATGTTTTTGGTTTTATTGTTTTATGTTTGAAAAGGGAAAGAACTAAATGCTGGTGAAAAGAAGCTATTGGCCTAAACTATGGAGGGAAAATAACAAATGCAAATACTGAAATAGAACAAAGCCTAAACTATGGATGGAAAACAACAAAGGAAAAGTTTGATAATGAATTCAATGCAAGAAAATAAATCACAACATGAACTTAAACTTATCCAATTCATTCATTAAAGATGTGTTGGAAGAGCTTGAGAAATGGACAAGTCAAGTATAAATGAAGTTCTCCTAATTAAACAATCAAACAATCAACTTACAATGTTACAACATCTCATCCATGATTAAAGGTTTATTGGAATATATTTGGAAAAGAACATTTGTAGCATAATAAGATTTCTACTCTAAAATAGCTTCTAATTCTGTTCTGCAACCCAATTTAACACCACTAGGCCTCACTCAAAAGTTATAGCTTTATTTTTAAAATAGTCTTTGAGAAAGGGCTTATTTGTGAAATGGTAAAAAGGTTGCAAAATACTCCAGGTCTTAGAATGATACTAACTTCTGTCCAAATGATTATGTATTAATATGAGGTTGGAACAAAAGAAGTTTTGTAAATAATGAAGACCGTGGTATTTAAATTTAACAACTAATACAATTTAAAAAAAATGCAATGGATAACAACTAAACTAGAGTGCTAATACAGTGAGCTAAGACTAAACTAGAGTGCTACTAGTCTACTTGGAGTACAGTGAACAGTGTTAAACTAAAATGCCATTATCAAACTGAAATGCAGTGACAGAACTGAACTAAATGCATTCTACCTCCGAAGTGCTGTAACTAAATTAACATGCAACTAACCTAAGGAATTCTATAGTCCATCTCGTTTAATATGAATGATATTTTGGAAGAGTTTGTGAAAACAAGTATGGTTGTATTATTCAATGCAATTGAACATAAACATAAAACTGAAAGCAAATACAACTAGAATATAAGACACCACAGCTGTTTCTTATTCGTTGTTCATGATGTTTTTGAAGAGTTTGTAAGAGTAAAACTGGTTGTGACACTTAGTGTAAACAAGCAACTAAAACCTACAATACCACAGTTATGCCTTATTCATCATGATGATATTTTGGAAGAGTTTATTAGAGTAAGTCTAACTGTGATAATTAATGAAAGGAAATGCAACTAAAACCTACAATACCACAACTATGCCTCATTCATCGTAATGATATTTTGGAAGAGTTTATTAGAGTAAGTCTAGCTGTGATAATTAATGTAAACAAGTATGAACATAAACTTCAGAAACCTGCCTAAACTAGAAATGAAAAAAAGACTAAAATACTTATCTAAACCGTATAAACAAGGCTGCTCAGGAGGCAAGGGCCCTCTACCACCAGAGTAGCACGAAATCTACTTCAAGATTGACTTCAACACTTTCAAGGAAATGATACTTCTTTCATTAAAGAGAAATTACTTCAAAACAGAGTGTTTTCGGACTTCTGAAATCTAGCAATCAACCATCAAAATATAACCTTGTCCCTCGGTTTCCCGAGCATATTTATAACAAAATTACATAACTGTATCTGAGATAACATAGGAATAATTGTCTTTCCTAATTAGAATCGAACTAGAACTCTGAAGGTGGTCTCGTGTTATGATTAAGGACATCTGGACTTTCCTTATCCTGTTAGGAGTCTACCTCCTAATTTGAGTTCCCACGTGCATAACCACCTACAAAATTTCGTTCAAGCTTCGTGGAGAGCAACAAATGATAAGGAGATGATGTGGAATATGAACATATGTGATTTTCTCTGAGATGACACCTGGAACCTGTGTAGACATGAAGATGGCTGCAGAATTGGCAACTAGCTACAGAATGTCTGCATTTTGTAGCTAGATTTAGTTCAAAAAGTATTACAATGACAAAATCATAAAAGCATAGCAAGTTATTCATGATATTCATTCTTAAAGCAATTTTAAGTAATTTCATTGATCATTTGAGCCTGTGATTAGTAATGGACAAAAGAAATGGAGTGGAATGTGGTGGAAGAAAGAACAGTCTTGGAGCTCAACACATCCCACTCTGGAAGTTGAAGAAGTTAAAGATGTCACAGAGGTTTCTGCTGCTAATATTCCAGCATTTCCATCAGCCCCAAAAGCCTCCATCCAATATATACACATTGTCATACATACTTCTCTTCCACCACCTCCTCTTACGCATCAGATTCTCCCGCCACCCCCACAACCTCCAATGGCTGTTCCTGGCTTCCTATTAAATAAATATGCCTCCTGGCATTGCCTCAGGTCTTGAATGGCATGCCTCAAGATTATTTGAAGATCCTACCTCATTTCAATGGAGAAAATGATACTGAAGCTCAAAAACACCTGGAAATTTTCTCGCTTTTGCAGAAAATTTTAATGTGGAACATCTGGATGTGGTGTTGAGATTGTTCATCTAGTCTCTAGATGGGGAGGCCAGAAAATGGTTCAAAACTTAGGGAGACCGTTCCATTAGTAACTAGGAGGAGATGGAAAATGCCTTTATTAGAAAGTGGGGAGAAAGAAAGACCATGGATACTGTCTTACAAAGTTCAATGCACTCAGAAAGAGACATAACGAGGGTGTTCCCTAATTCATCAAAAGGTTCAACAAACTATATACAAGTCTCCCAGCTGAAATGAAACCTCACCAGACTACTGCGAAAGTGGTGTTTGTAGCAGCATTCGATTCAAAAATCAGATTCTCTTTAAGAGAAAGGAAGTCCGCTACCCTGGATGAGGCCCAGACCGATGCATTGGAGGTGGAGGCTAACTTCACCTCTATAAGTAAATCAAAGGGGAGGTTAGACCATGATGCTAGACGCAGAGGGAAAGAAGACGCATCCACCTCTGGTTAAGATAGTGAAGTAGCTGATAAAAAAATCGAGGAGATGAATAAAATGATCAAGAATATTTCAAGCAAGCTAGTGAAGCTTGAGCTTGAGGCTAAGAACTCATCCTCCAAGTCTTTCCAATCTGCTCCAAACAGGGGTTATAACCCCCAATACAGAAATCCTCCTCTAAAAATATTACAAAGAGATCAAAAGGAGCAGCAAGAACACATACAACCCCCGCTGTATCTGGAAGGGCATATGGATGGCCCTATCAAAGATATCCCAGATGGGCAAGACGATCAATATCTTGCTTACTGAAATAATGATGAAGTTGAGTCTTCTTTGCAAGAAGGTGATGGAGTGGGGCTTTAATTGCAAGAAGAAGAAGAAAAAACAAGTGCTGCTGAAGATCCGGAGATCGATGATTACTGTAAGCAATTCATAGACTTCATGCAAGCACAGTTTCATAGAAAATATGATCTCTGGTCTTCTAGAAAGAGAACCCGTACACAAGAACAAGAGGAAGAGATGCCTCAGAAGGAGACAACTGTACAAAATGAGGCAACTGTGCAAAAGGTCGAAGATAAAGGTAAGAGACCTGTAACTGAACCTATACATTCTAATAACTCCATCCCTTCCTCTTCCAAGCTGGCCCCTACTCCAAATGTAAAACCTATTCATAAGGAAGAAAAACCTCCACCCGAGAGTAAAGAGTCAAAGGAAAATACCATAGAGAAGTCCCCCTCAGCTTTTAATATTCAAAACGAGCTAGAGAAAGTTAAAATCCCAGTCCCCTTGACTGAACTACTGAAACAACTAGTCTACCAGTCTTAGGTGTCTTCTTTCATGCTTCCCCAAGAAGCAGCCCCAATCCTAGATAGCTTGAACCTTCAGGAAGAGAGGCCCATGGTTGTGTTTGGCCCTCATGTGTAAGAGTTGGATGCATCAACCCCTCCTTTCTATGTCTCATTAGTAATTCACGATCTGTTATTGCATAATTGTATGCTGGATTCTGGAGCGTCTCATAACCTCCTGCCCTTGTCTGTGATGGAAAAATTAGGGCTACAAATCACCCACCCATATAAAGATCTCTACTCTTTTGATTCCAAAAGATTCAAATGTTTGGGGATGATCAAGGATTTGGTGGTGAATCTAGCCCAAATCCCAGCTAAGAGCATGGTGATGGACATAGTAGTGGCAGATATCCCAGCTCAGTTTGGGATGCTGTTATCAAGATCATGGGGTACAAAAATTGGAGGGTATCTAAAGCTGGACCTAACCTATGCTACCATCCCTGTGTTCAGAGGACAAGAAAATATATTATACCGGTAAACAAGGTTTGTGAATATGGTTACTAAAGCTGATAATTCAGTGAATTCTCTGGTATACAACAAAGAGGGTGAGTTTTCTTGTCTAATGCTTAAATAAGACCAAGATTACTTGCAGGAGCCATCTTTCTATCAGATAAATACCGAGCAGTCCTCGATAAATGAAGAAGGTGGGGTTTGGAAATTCCACTTCAATGGAGCCAACTAAAGGGAAGGAAATGGAGTTGGAGTTCTCCTTATCTCCCCTATTGGACAGCTGGTCCTGTTATCTTTTAAATTAGAGTATAAAGCAACGAAAAATGTGGTTGAATACGAAGAATTTCTCCTGGGTCTGCAAACTGCGAAGAATATGAATATTCAGAGCTTGAAGGTTATGGGAGATTCAAAACTGGTGTTGAGGCAAGTAAGGAATCAATGTCAAGCTAAACACCCATAGATGAGGGCTTATAGAAACAAGGTATGGGACTTGGTAGAGAACTTCTTCCTAGAATTTAATATTCAATTCATGCCAAGAGACCAGAACAGAATGGCTGACTCTCTTGCAGTAGCCACAAGCACTTTTCGGCTGCCTCAGAATCCCCTCATAAGGTACGAGATAGAGTTCCGTTACCATCCTTACATCCCTGACAATATTAAACACTGGTAGGTGTTTGAAGATGAGGAGCAAGTGAGAAGATTCATGGAGACTGTCGGGGAATTCTCAAATATGGACATAGATTTTGGTGAAGAAGAGACTGAGGACCTTCCTTAGAATAAATGGCAAGATACCATGGCTGGTCACAAGGAGCTGCAGCTCAAAGGGAATGTGATACCTAGAGGACTGGTCCCTTTGGAGAGATTGTTTAATAAAAATGATGTCCCATTACAATCAAGTAAGGTTGTTGAGGAAAGTTAGGTAAATGACCTGAAACTCGGCACTGAGGCCGATCGAAAGATGGTGAAACTGTCTAAAAAGGTTCTTGAAGAATATAAGGAGAAATATCAGAAGTTATTTCAGACATATAAAGATGTTTTTGCCTAGTCCTATCAAGATTTGAAGACCTTTTATATCAACATTATCCAACACAAGATTCCGTTAAAAGCGGATGTAAAGCCACACAAACAGAAGTTAAGATAGATTAACCCTTTACTCCTTCCTTCCATAGAAAATGAAATCAAGAAACTATTGAAGGCTAAGATCATTGTACCACTAAGATATTCCGAATGGGTGGCCAACTTGGTCCCAGTCCGAAAGAAGAACAGATAGATAAGACTATGTGTCGACTTTTAGAACTTGAACAGAGCATCTTTGAAGGATAATTACCCGCTGCCAAAGATGGACCATATATTGCATAAAGTGGTAGGATCTTCACGAATGTCTATGATGGATGGATTTTCTGGATACAATTAGGTAGCAATGCTCCTGAAGGACCAAAAGAAAACTGTATTCACTACTCCTTAGGGAACGTTTATGTATGCTCGAATGCCGTTTTGACTGATCAATGCTGGGGCTACATTTCAAAGGGCTATGGACATTGCTTTTGTGGGGGAACAAGACAAATTCGTGGTGGTCTACCTGGAAGACATCACAGTCTTCTCAAAAAATGACGCTGAACATATTGAACACCTACGCAGAACCTTTGAGAAGTGCCAAAGGTATGGAATTTCTTTAAACCCTCAAAAATCTCTGTTTGCTTTAGAAGAGGGTAAACTGTTGGGGCATATTGTGACAAAGGTAGGGGTGAAAATTGACCCGAAAAGGGTAGAAGTCATAAATGGTATCTCCTTACCCAAAAACAAGAAAGAGGTCCAAGTTTTTATTGGATGTATCAACTTCCTAAGAAGATTCATACCGAACTATGCAGAGATAGTTCGGTACATAACTGAGATGTTGAAGAAGGATCATGAAGTAAAATGGACTCCCGAGTCATGAGAGGCTTTTAACAAGATTAAAAGGGCGTTTGTAGAAGCCCCAATATTGGCTAGACCAGATTATGCTAAGCCCTTCATGATATTTTCATTTGCATCTCCCCACATAGTCGTAGCAGTATTATTGCAGAAGAACGAGGAGGGGTACGAGTAGCCTATCACCTTCTTCAACCAAGTGCTTCGTGATGCTGAGCTAAAATACAATATCCTGGAGAAACAAGCTTATGCCTTAGTTAAATTTCTCAAGGCTTTTTGGATGTATGTCTTGCAGTCGGCCATAACTGCTTTTGTACCCATAGCGGCTATAAAAGACATCTTGATCCAGGGAGATAGTGAAGGGAAGAGAGGAAAATGAATTTCCAAGATACAGGAGTACGAGTTGGAGATACACCCCACCAAGCTAATAAAAGGACATGGATTAGCCAAGATCCTTTCAGATTCAAACTGTCAGGCTTTGGGGATAAATTTATCTATGGTAGCAAATTAAGAGTCTGGAAAAATAGATGAGCAGTGTGGAATAGAGACATCTACAAAAAATACCCATATGAAGTGCCTTCTCAGTCCATGGTACAAAGAGATTGTAGAATACCTCTTAACTCTTAGATGTCCTCCAAGCTGTGACAAAACAAAATATAGAACACTGAGACTAAAATCTCAGAATTTCATTGTAGAAAACGACCGTTTGTACTGGAGAGACCCATCGGGTATACTGGTTCTATGTCTTATTGAAAATGAAATAGAAGAAGTAATGGCAGAATTCCACGAGGGCATCTATGTTGGTCATTATAGTTGGAGAGATACTGCACATAAGATTTTGAAAGCTGGTTTTTCTGGCCCAAACTCTTCGGAGATGTTTATACTCGGATAAGAGCCAGCGAAAAATGTCATAAGTTTGCTGAAAGGCAGAAGTTCGCACATTTTCCCATGATACTGGTACACATAGAGGAACCCTTCCAATAGTGGGGAATTGATTTTATCGGTGAAATTCACCTTGCCTCAAGTGGGCAAAATAAGTGGATTTTAACTGCCACTGATTACTTCACTAAATGGGTGGAGGCTGTGCCAGCAAGGAATTCGACTGACACAGTGGTTATCAAATTTTTGGAAGATAACATCATCTCAAGGTTTGGCTGCCCTACTAAGATTTTCACAGAAAATGCTCAGGCTTTTAAGTCTGCTAAATTCATCAGTTTCTTCCAACAGTATAATATTTCATTAGGGCACTCTACCGCATATTACCCACAGGGGAATGGATTAGCAGAATCTTCAAACAAAACCTTGGTCAGGGCACTGAAGAAGGCTATTAATGAGAATATAAAAATTGGGATTCCCAGCTTAAATTCGCGTTGTGGGAAAATAGAATCACCAGTAAGAGATCAATGGGAAAATCACCATATGAACTGGTTATGGAAGAGCAGAAATTTTCCCCATACAATTGGCCTTACCGGTGGCTAGGTTCATGCAAGATTGTCAAAAGGAACCGAATGATCTCACTAGAAGGATGAACCAGTTAGTAGAGTTGGAGGAAACCTGAAGTCAAGTAAATTAGATATTGACTGAGTACCAAGAGAAAATGAAGGACCTGTTTGATCAGCATACTAAAAATAAAAAGATGCAGGTCAGAGATTTGGTACTAAGATGGGACATAAGAAGGGCTGAAAAAGGAAAGCACGGAAAGTTCGATCCTTTGTGGTTCGGGCCTTTCAAAATTTTTGAGGAAGGAGGAAACAACACTTTCAAGCTGTAGAATTTGCAGGGTGATATGCTTGATGCCCTTGTAAATGGGAAATTCTTAAAACCCTTCTTCCATTTTTGATTCAGGCCGAAAGGTCTGATGTATGATATTGTACATTATTTACTCACTTTTATTTTAATGTTTTCTGTTTTGAGTTGTCATGAAAAAGAAGAAAAGGTGCAGAGGAGTCATGTTTACAAAGAAGAGGCTAACAGATGGTTTTCAGAGTTCTCGACACGTTCGAGGACAAGCGTGTCATCCCCAAGTGGAGCCAATGTTATATCATCCACCACCTTAGCCCCAAGAAGCTTATAAAGGTGGATCACCCGATAACATAAAGCGGTAAAGCATTTAAGAGTGTGAAAAGAAAAATATGAATGAAGATACATATTAAAAATGGAATAAAGTGCTATATTATATGGTAGATTTGCGGAAAAGTTTTAACCGAAACAAAAAGACAAAGGCACGAGACAACTGTACGAGGCGGGGCCCGCCCACAGTCTACAGGCTCAAAGGATAAAGGCGTGTGAGCAATTCCGGGGGGGGGTTCAAGAATGGCAGGGGGAAGGCGAAAGCTCCCCCCTTCGAAATTATAGTGACGTGGCATACGATGGGACCTGGGGCGAATGTTTTGTGGGGAAATGGCCATAGGATTGAAGCTTCTACAATCCCGCTGGCTTTTCTAGTGGGTCCGACCATGAAGGACACTTGTCATTACGAGTACAACGGTAAGGTAAGTCCTAGGACACTAGGTACACGACCAATACCGACATTTAACCCGACGCGTGGTATGCACCTAACCAAAATCTAATAGCAAATAACCAAATGCCACGCATCTTAGTGTCGACGTCCTTATGACGTCAGCCCTAGTAGTGTCGTCCTAAGTCTCATTTTCTGGGTAGTATGAAGTAGTATAACCCTGTCCTATAATTCAATGTGGTAAAATACATTCTTTTATGGATACTGTATAGCTAAAGCATGAGTGCCGATACCAGCCCTGCCAAGTCGTTTTAAACCTCCTTGCGTCATTTTCCCCGCGCATTGTACTTACTACGCAGGTATTCCATCCCTTTTTCACTATATGGTTTCCTTCTACTTTTCATTTTTCGTAAATTGTCATGGGTAAAGTCACGGTTAAGAAGTGAGAGCCCGAAACCCCTCAAGATCGTGAGTCCAGGGCTGCTCTTGGACCATAACCTTTCACAAATTTGCAAGTCCACATCCGAGACCCTCAATATCCATTTTTCATTAGTAGTGTCAAGCCGGATCTTTTCAGGAAGCATGTCGAAAATAGGGACAAGTTCAGGGTCGTTTTGTCAAGACTGTATCACAAAATTACTCCTCCTGTCTACCTAGTGGTCGAATTCATTTGTTGGCTCGAAGAAGCTTACAATGAATGCCGGGATATGTTCCTATCATCTCAGGGGAACAAGATATTCAATATATCCCCCGAAATCATCAGAAAATCCCTCTGTTACCCTACCAGTTCACATTATGTCAGTTTCAATGAAATGACACTATCTCGCCAATTTTCTAAGTTACCATGGAGGTAGCAGAGTGATTTCATCGCCGCTATTTCTGACTCCTGCCTCACAGCCTTCCCGTTCATAGACCTAGTGCCCTTGAACACATTCAAAGAAGACCTTCAGCCAACCCTTGCCCTCATTGTGGGATTACTAGGAATAGAAGGGGTTGGGCAGGTCTCGAAAGAATGTGTATCCCTTTTATGGCTAATGTCACAACCCGGTGTTGTATTAGATATCCTTGGTTTCTTGGCCACCACCATCCAAGCTCAATTTCAGGACCTCTCATCTACAGGTCATTTTCATTTATGTTCCTTGGTTTTATACCTTTTCCTCTTCCAGCAAGCTGATAAGTTTGAGGGTTTGGGTCTAGAAAAGGTTTATAGGATAAACTCTCAGCCAAGACCTGTCTTTTATTGGAGTCTCGCATAGCATCAATTGGAAAACGGGGTGGGTTATTCAAGTTTCTTGAATGAATTCATGACAATAGCTTATACTATTATTCATGACAATCCTTCGCCCAAGATTTTTCCTGAGCAGAAGAAGTGGCTACAGTTCAACGAGGCTGAAAGCATAGGAGACTGGTACCTATTTGATGACTACATTGAGATCAAGGTTTATGGTGTAGAAGTTTCCCCTTACATATTGCTAGTTTTTCCCGCCCTACGGATTTATGCCCTGGAATACCTCCGGCAGACCTTGAAGGCTAACCAGCTCCACTTCCTCCCTGCAAAAAAGGGGTTCATTCTCAAACTCCCTACAACCATTGGCCCCTTCATTTTTAATTCAAGGCACGCCCTCCCCATAGTGGAAAACCTGCTCAAAGGCATGGATTTAAGGCAAGGGAAAGCTTGGCCCTACGATCCAAAAGGCATCATCTCAAATAAAAGGAAGAAGATTAAATCAACTGCTTATACTCATGAAACTATACCCTTCATCGAGTGGAGAGATAATCTTGATACCTGGCCTTTGCTTTCATAGATGGAGACTGAGTCATCTGTGATAGGGGAAAAAGGAGATACTGCTTTGACACAAGAAGCAGGAAAAAAACAGGTGGAAGAAGCTGGAATTTTGGGAGGAGGCTCTCCGCCTTCCGAAAGGAAGAGAACCAATGAGGAATAAGGTGTTGGAGAAGAGAAATCGTTGCAAAAAGAAACATTGTATGGCCAATCGGATAATGGAAAAGCAGGTTTTGTGGTAAGACGTGATGGCACATCATCTTCTAACTTCTCAGAAGTTTCACAAGCCATATCTGCAAACAGGTCGAATATCGACAGTGAAAAGAAGGTTAAAAACAAAGCTATCAGGGAAAAACACTGGTTTGAACTAGAAGGATATGTTGAAAAGTACCATACTAGGATTTCAGCCGATATTGAGATGGAAAGAGAGCAATTGGTATTGGCCATGACTGAAGCGATATTAGACCCAGAGGTTGGAACTACTAGCTACAAGGCTCTGGAAGTGGCAATAAACATGTCACAGGTCCCACCAATTGACAAGTGAAATCTGTTTCAATATTTTGATGATATGCTAAAGGAAGAGGTTGTGAAGCTCTCCCTCACTCTGAGGAAGCTACAAACCAAGCACAACCAAGTGCTTGATAACCTCAGAATGGAGAAGATTAATTACCGTGCACTCTCGAATGACTTGCATAATCTGCAAACTGTTGTGAAGGGAAAAGAAAGTGGCAAAGAGGACCCTCAAGGCCATGTCATTTCAGAACTGCAAAAATAGGTCGCAGCTCTAAAGCACAAGGTGAATATGCCTGGCTTTCAGCATGTACAAAATGATGAATTAGATCAGGTAGAAAAAGACAAGGCCAACCGGGCAGACTCCCTTGCTAAGGAAAAGGAAGAGAGGGCTAGAATTTCGGGTGAGATGACTGCCCTCCAGTCACGGATGGAAGAGCTACAGAAGACCTGGGATGCACATGTGTGCTCCACATCACCTCCCAAAGGGTCTAGCTCACTCTTGGAGCAACTGACCACGACGCTGGCCAAACTTCAAGCAGCGGAGAAGTAGGTTAAAATGGGACGACAGAAGATCGATGAGCTCGAGGCTCGCCTCAAGGAGAATTCCAAGAAGGTAGCCGCTCTATAGAAGGAAATAGAAGAGGGAAAACAAGAGAAGTTATAGCAATAGAAGACTATCCGAGACCTTACGAACCGGATAAAAGGAAATATCACCCTTCTGGACACTCGACGCTTGATCTGGGCGGACATCGTTATGGAAGTAAAGAAGCATTGGGTTTTCCTGACTATCATTGAAGAAAAGAAGGATGCGGCACACCTATTTAGAATAAATCTCCATGAAGGGTATACTAATGCCTCAACTAAGGTCAAGAACGCTAAAAGATTTAAGTCCGGAAGAATTATTTAAACGAGGAATCAAGAGCAGGTTTAAGGAGGCATCAGAATGTCAGAAGGTGATAGAAAAGGAAGCTACGCGCAGCCTCGCACTGGACAGTTTGGAAAATATGGTTACAGGTTTGGAACAGTTCGAAGTAGAGTGGACCGAACTAATACGCGCTGGCCTCCCATCATGCTGGGAGCCTTCAAATGCAGTTCTTCAACTGTTACTAGTATATGAGTGTCGACTGTCAGAAGTGATGAGTCAGACTGACATACCTTTCAAGAAAATCACTCGGCTTAAGGCCGAAACTATAATCGTAGTACTCAAAAAATAATTCTCGCTCCTCCATCAGGTGAAACAATGGCTACCCACTCAGGCAAGCTATGCCGAATTGACTGAAGTATACATTTGGGTCGAGGCCTTCACTGCGATATCTGATCCTGCAGTCGACACTTGGCAGAGGTGTAACAGTCATGCGACTGCATCAACCACCACATCTGCTTTGTCTGCCTCCAAGAGAGCTAGCTCCTCTACAGCCCCAACACTGCCTTCTTCAGCCCCAAACTCGACTCCATCCCACCACTAAAGTTGTTAACTCATGATAAGGCTTACATGGCCTCTTGTTTTCTTTTTACTTTCAATATTCGAGTGAAATTTATATTTTACTCTTACAATGTTTAATTTCAGTTAGATAGTTGTGTTACTTTCATTGGAAATGGCTACGAGCCTATTTTGTAAAATGATGGGAAGCGTTTCTACCCCATCATCAATTTTTCTGTTTTGATTAAGACTTAAAACTACTTACAGGCACGCGGAAAAGATATTTTCCCAAAATATATTTCTGCGTATGATCGTTGGGAATGTTATAAAAGCAGAAAGCAAAGACATCTACAGGGTTCCAGATTTTCCAAAGAATTCACTAGTTCTAGCACTCTGTATGTATTTTGTCTAAATTTTGATAATTAATGTTGAAGATCCCATAGGGACTCAGTGATAAGAAGCTTTGTTGAAATTGGGGATTCTGATCTGGGTGATTCACATTTTGTGACTTTTCTCTATGTTGTTTAATACAAAGTTCATTTTACATATCTCCATATTTCTTATATCTATGCTCTGGAATGCGAGTGCTCCTATGTTTAAATATGAATTTATCATTTCGGATACTCATGTTTACTCAGTTACAACACTTTAAATATAGCTCAGGCAGGATATTCTGTTTCATTTTTCATCTCTCGCATCGTTCCTCTAATAGTAACTACAATAGATTCTGGTCTTTGGAATTGTTCACATATATGGATTCTTATCTTTGCATAAGCCCAGTATATATGAATTTTTGTCTTTAGACAAGTTTCGTTATGGTTAATATTCTACTACATTTTCTTCCATAGTCTCCACCTACACATTAATTGATATCTGTGAGTCATTTTAGAATTCAGCCCCCTCTACAACATTCTGTCTTAAAGATGTCGGATGCATTTATGTATTGAAGTCCATACTCAGTTTCTGCAGTTTCATAGTTGTCGTGTTGAACTTTTGGGTTTTGGTTCCACCCTTATTAAAATCATTCATCCAAGAGATTATGGTATGAGAGCCTAACCTTGTCAACTCCTAGTAGTTGAGTCATATGCTCCTTGCAGTTAGGATGTCCTAGGAACTGGTCTTTGTACAACTCAAGGCTGTCTCTAGGAGCTACAACACTTAAAATCTGAAATGCCTCTCTATTTATAACAATCTAGCTTTAACATTCCTATGGTCCGCAACCCATGGTTTTCGGACCCCTAGTTTACCCTTTAACCAATTACAATGCGTTTGGGGCTTTGACCCGCCCCAAAACCCCTTCACTATACTAAATATAATAAAAAATAACCAAAATGGACCAGTTTTGTAGCTTGTTAGGAGACCTCGTTCCAACAGTCCCCCAACACAATCTTGTTACTTGTCCCGAGTCACTTTGGTGGCATGCCTTCAATCTGCGCGCACAAGGTAGCCAGGGTGCATAGGAGTGGTGGAAGCACTTCCTTGCTTTGGGCCGCAACGTGTTGCACAATATTGATCATCGTCAAAGAAGCAGGCCCATTGAGATCTGCACCAGCTTGTTCCAAAAACCGGTGGAGGCATGAAATGGCGGACTGCGCATCATGTGCAAGCTGGAGTGCAGCATCAGACCATGGTTTCAAATTTTTGCACACAAAATTCTTGGAGTGATGAAGGTCCTCAATCCTGTGTATGGTGGCGAGGCACTGTGCGGGGGCGGGGGGAGGTGTGGAGGCTCGAACTCGATCTAGAACATCTTCTGCCTGCTTCAATTCCCATTGGGCATGCTAAAGCGTGGGGTGGTGTTGTGCTATCATCCATAGCTGCGTAGCCTCTTCAAGCAATTGGGCTCCCTACGCCAGTTGTTCCTGAATAATGCGTGTTGCGTTAGTGACCACGGAAATTCGCTGGCCTCTTTCATCCGGAGGCATGACATATTGCTTGCGCCTTTCTTGGTCACGACGGTGCACTTCTTGCATTACTCTAGTAGACAATCTTTGTAACTCTATAGTAGATAGCTGTGCTAAGTCTACTTGAATGTCCCCGATAATCGATTTAGAAGTGTGAATTATGGCAATGTGAGGGAGTAAACATACGTTGCTTCTAGTGGGCAGGGTCTGGAAATGGCGGAGATGTTGCAGCAGGTCCAGGTACCAAAACATTCCTGCCAAACTTGGTTCGCAGATAGTCCTTTCGACCGACAACTCGCGCGCACTCCTATTACTGCACTCAGTGTCTCTCGGTCCTCTTATCAATTCCTCCTATGAGTTGGGATCCATAACAGAAAGACGAGCATTATATAACATATGAGTAAGTATAAAAAATCATAATGCGAGTAGCCGATGCCACTTGATAGGTGAATAAATACCCCGAACTGATGTCTTCCAGCCATCTGCGCCCCAATTGAAGCTACTTAATGGCGAGGTAGCTCGCATGTGGCGCATACCCTCAATTTATTGAACCGTGCTTATCATAAATGGTGATATTGATGATTTTCCACCCATTTTATGTGTTTGTAAGTGTCTTTTCTCATTAACTCGAGATGTGCTGACGTTATTTCTTTGTGTCCAACGTTGTGTCCCTGAAATTTCAGAGCGTGGCTGATGTTTTGAGGTCGTTTTTGTATCTTTACAGAGGGTTGTCACGAGGCAAAACTGCAAGGTGATCGCGAGTCTTTTCGAAGCATTTATGCTGTTCGTGGATGGAACATTCTTGTGCGAGACGGCTGCGTCATACATCTGTAGGTGGTTTATTTCTTGAGATGCTTGCAGATTCTCCTGGATACACATGATTGTAGACAGGTCTGTAATCCTATGCGCGCTGAGGTCAGTAGTACTATGGTAAGTCTGGTTGGGTAAGGGTTGAGCGAACCCTTGAGTGTTGCACGTCAGCAGGTAACCACGTGGGTCGACCGACCTTGGGGCCCATTGAGCTAAGGGAGTTTCTATGCACATGATCACCCTACTCCAATACTTCCTCCGGGTAGGGGATACAGGTCCCTACGTAGGTGCTTCATATTAGGTTAGCGGTAGTGCTTCGGACCTACATTCCGTGAAACCCTTAGGCTTCGCAGGCTTCTGAGTGTCATCTGCGTTCCCTTGGCAAGGCAAGGTTCTTTCTATGGTAGAGATACGATGGAATTTTCTGATGGTCTGAAGGCTGCAAAGCACCGAAACCTCATGCAGCCGGCTCTGCCAATTCTCCAGCTCCTCATCAGAGTCAGAAAAAAATTCAATGTCCTTTTCCCAACAAAGCATCCCTTCATCCATGGGGTTAACTCGATCTTCATCTTGCGTAGTGATATTATAAATATGATCTAATTCTTCCTTCGTATGGACAAGCTCGGTATACCGGGTACCTTCCGCAGGATCCAGGGGTACTATGACACGCGTGCCTTCGCTTTCAAACACCATGCTTCGTTTCTTGAGGTTGATAATACCTCCCATGTCCATTGCCCAGTCCAGCCCAAGGAGCGCAGGGTAGGGGTTCGTGTCTTCAACTATTTCAATGACTTCAAAGTCAGCTAGGACTCTTACTCCTGCAATGTCAACCATAAATTTTGGTAACCTACCCAAAGGAATGATTTTCTGTTGATTTTCCATGCACAGCTGGATAGTGGACCATTCCAATTTGGGATTTCCCATCCGTTTCCATGTCTGCTTAGGTAGAAATTTGGCATCAGATCCAAGATCTAGGATAACCTGATCCATTTCATAGTCTTTGATTTGTGTAGTTAACTGCATCTCTCTCCCCATGCATTTCTTAGAGCTGTATAGTTTGTGTACGTCCTTGGTTTTAGGAATCAAGGTGGGCCGAGCTACGTAGGTATTCATCAAGGCTAGGAGGTTTCATACGGCCTTTGGGTTCCTGAGCAACTTCAGACATGCCTTCAAAAAGGTTTCAATGCCTTCCTCACTCTGATGCTGCGTAGGGGCTGATAGTAGTGCCTGTTATTCGCAAGATAATTCTTTGCTTCCTTGGGTGTCAAGCCCACTACGTGTTATGAATTTTACACTTGGATCTACTTCTCATAGCTCAGTTTTAACCCTCTGTACATTCTACGTAGGGGTAGGATGCTTTTCCTGCATTCTGGCTATTAAGATCAGATAGTTGTCTACCTCATGGTCCAGCTATTTACAGTATTTACATGATGGCCTGGTGGGATTAGGGCCTTCTCTGGAAAAGTGCCCTATTTCTCCACAGTTATAATAGATTATCTGACCTCGTCCTCGGCCTGCACTTCCTCCCTGACCTCCTCTGCCTCAGGCCAGTGATCCTCCAAAGTGCGCAACCAGTCTTGGCAATGCAGGGTCTGATTGCACCCGATATAGGTTCCTGCGATCCATCATCAAGTCATACGTTCAAAAATTCTACTCATCATGTCCTACGGATCAATAGAATCGACACAATTATTTTTTTAGCTCTAGGACATACGCACCCAGCCGAGGGCAATGGTTAGTATTGTGTATGCGTGCTACCTGACAATCATCACACCATAGCGCAGATCCGCTTGATCCTGGTCGCAACAGGATAGGTTCCATACTTACCCCTGGGCATAGCAGGCTAGGTCCTCCAGCTTTCATATAATCAATCAGTAGAGGGCACTGATCCTTTATGTGACCAAACACTCGGCAACGTATACACCAGAGATCTGCGCAGATGTCTTTTCCTCGCTCTTTTCGTAGGTTCTGTATCTCTATGTGCATAGCCCCAAGTTGTTCCTGGATCTGTTGGATTCCTACTGAGGTATCCTCTCAGGGAGCAGTTTCTAACTTCATAGCAGCTTCTACAGCTTTCTCATGCGATTCAAAGGTCTGCTGATTCATTGGTGTGCGCAGGTGAGGTAACAACATGGCAATGAACCATTCTGTATGTTGTCTATAATCATACTCAAACCCTCCTTCCCTAATTGCCTTCTTTAACCATTGATCCACCTCCCATACTGACTCAGATGCACCTTGTTTGAAGTCCTTTACGTCTGCTACTAACTGGGAATAAGACTTCGGTTTGCGGAATTGTTGCTTCAGAGCATCCTTAATATCCTGAATGGAGGCGGTTCCATTATAGGAAACATATCACATATACCAATCCAGAGCTCTGTCTTCTAATGCTAAAAACAACTGTGCCCTTTTTATTTTATTACTTGCCACGATCTGCACAGTCCAGACAGAGTCTGCAATGAATCAAAATTGATCCATGTCCTCATATCCTACCCCTTTGAATGTAGGTAGTTTCAAATGCGCGGCCATATCACTATCCAGGGACGAAGTTATAGGCAAATTCTTACCCTAGTGTGCCCTAGGTGTTGATGTAGCTGGTTCGTTCACTGGGCTATAGGCGGCCCTTCCTCTGTCAAGGTTGGTCCGATAATATTTACCACTGCGTGTCTCGCTCCTGTATGGATTCGAGGTCATTCAGTCGGTATGGCTACACAAAATGCTCTTCTCGCACAACAACTTCTTGATCAGTAATGGTAACGTCCTCAGAAACTTACCCCATAATCCTTTGAATAATCGTCACTCGGCCTTAGAGTATGATACAAATTGATCAATGGCAATCTCTGTCACAAGGCCTTCTAGCACACTATCCACCCAGTGATCCACTGTGCGTGTAATAGTATTATCAGTTCTTTCCAGCTGTTCAAGTAGATCTGGAGTCCACTGAGTGACTTGCTCATCCTTCCAGCACTTCTAGAATTCTACCAGCCTGGACAGCCACTCCTGAAGCTCAATTGCAAAGGTTACAAAGAATATTTCATAGCTTTCAGTAAAAACATACCTATTTTTCCACCTTTCTGCCATTAACTTTTCACTTCGGTTTTCTTTTACTGCAAACTCCTGGATCTGCCTTTCGAGCCAGTCCTCGATCTCTTTTCTTTCAGGCTTCTAGTATTGTCTTGTCATTACCTGATCCCTTTCTCAGATCTCTTCTGGTCCCGACAACGGAACCATTTTTTGGCTTGAGGGGTCCTGACCTAGGTTCGGTGTGCAAGGTTTTCCAACAAACCCCTATACTACTGGCCCTTTCGGCAGTGACCCGCTTGTGCAGGTCACAGTCTCACCCGAAGTAGTATGGGTGGGTGCTGGAACCAGGTTTCCGCACCCTGAGAAAGGAAGGGTAAGGCAAGTAGGGTCGCGTTTTGTTCAGATTACCTTGTCTCTACGCAGGGTTAAATATGTATCCAATTGCATCCATGTGCATGAGATCTACACTTATATGCTTTTCATAACATCAACACAACGTTACATAACCAGGACATAACAGATCTAGATCCAATTCAATACATAGAATTTTGCAGCATGATTTAACCAGAGCAGAACAAATCCAATCATTCAATATACAGACCTTTGCAGTGCAAAAACATAAAATGCATAACACAGTAATTACCAATAATTCATTCAATAGTACTCACAGATTTAGATCTAATAATCCTTCGTATTCATTCATTCATCAACCTTTCCTTACAATTCCCTTCCCAACCTGCGCACACAGCAGTAGGTTCTACACACAGCTGGACTTGGATCTCCGTGCACTCAGCCAGCAGGAGTCCATTCCCCCAAAACCCAAAAAGATCGCTTACACAACAGATCGCATCAATAGTTCATCAAAATCCTACCTCTTACAATTTGAAATGCCTCTCTATTTATAAAAATCTAGCTTTAACATTCCTATGGTCCGCAACCCATGGTTTTCGGACCCCTAGTTTACCCTTTAACCCATTACAATGCATTTGGGGATTTGACCCACCCCAAAACCCCTGTGCTATACTAAATATAATAAAAAATAACCAAAATGGACCAGTTTCGTAGCTTTTTAGGAGACCCCGTTCCAATAGGATTCTTAGGCCTAACGAGAGCATACACCTCTAGGATTTACCATGTATCCTGCCATTACCAGTCAAGTAATTAATGGGCCTAACGAGGCTCCATCCTCTCTGCTTTACCATGTATCCCGACATTATCGGTCAAGGGATTCCTAGGCCTTGGAATTTTTCTTGAGACCACCCCAAACAATTTCGATACCATTTGAAAATCCAACTCCGCCAAATACAATAGAACCCCATCACATCATGGATATCCAAAAATGGCAAGGCAATGCTGAAATCCATTGTCACACCTAGAAAGACCCATGCCAATGATAGCAAGAGAACCCAATACACACATGCATTTACCATGCATTCAAAATATAGCAAGGAAACCACACATAAAATTGATACCAACAAGTAATTCCGCTTGATCCAATTCTTCCTTGCTTGGTCTATGGTTCCCTTTTCCTTATTTTTCCTTCCTTTGATTTCCTTGATCCAATGCTAGAGTGTTCCAAGAAAACTCTAAGTGTGCAAGAGTATGAGAGAGAGATAATAGAGAGAGAGAGAGATCAAAACTGAACTGAAAAAATATTCAACTAGCAAAAGCTACCAACTGATCCTCAGAATCCTTTTTATAATTGAGGCCTTTATTTTCTTCATTTTCCATTATTTTCCCTCAATTTCCTCCTCACATGCAACCTGTGACCTTTCACCTTTATTTTCTCCTATTTTCCATTATTTTCATAAATAAAATGCCAATTAATGTCTCTCGCCTTTTCAAAGCCTTTACCAATTTCCCTCAGCCATAATAAACCAAATGAGCACCCACACTAGGATTTTTTTCCCAACGTTAAACTTGGAACAGGTATCCCATGACCTTGGTCTTATTTTTCCTTCATTAACTTTATTACATGGATTTTTGACTAGGGATATTACAGTAAATCCTGGTTGTATAGATGAGGGTTTGGGCCTAGGAATCCTTGACCGATATATTGAGGGATTATGATAAAGTCTGAGGAAGACCTGGTTGGTTTTGTTGTGAGTCCCACATTTATGCTTGGAATATGACACAGGGGTGTTTGGCTGAAAGAAATATTTGGTTCAACCCAATCTATGGTTAGGTGGTATGTGGAATTTCCTGACTTGGTTGGTTTGCAAATGCTAATATGAGCTCTTTTCCTCTTGTATTTCATGAGTATTTGTACTTTTTATTATGTGGATTTAATGGTTGTTATATCATTGTTATTCTGCTGGTTATAAGCATGGTTTTGTGACAAATATTAGTCATGGATTTCATCATGTTTTGATTAATAAATTAATGAATAATGAATGTATGACCTAATAGATTTACTAATCAAATGAAATATAAATTTCATGTTCATGATGTGTTTGATGGAATGTATGTCAAGGTTTGACTTGATCGGGTCAAGTTATTGTCTAAGAGTTGTATGGAAGGCTTTTTCCTTGTGTCATTCATGGTTATGGAAAGTTTCATTAAGTTCTGGGAAGAGGTTTGGATCCTAGCCTGAGAAAATGACTTAAATATCGTGGTTGCAAGCACAAAACTGGGTGAAAAAGACTGCAGTCACTCCCTTCTAGGAATCATGCATGCGACTAGAGGGTTTTATTCGAAATTAGGCAGTGTTGTGCCAACGGTTGGGAGATCAGGACATTGAAACAAAGCCTTATATTAGGGATTAGGCACCTAGAAGGGTGGTTTAGCCCTTAGGGGTCATGTAGCACTTTAGGGAAGTCATTAAGGTTTTGTTTTGTTGATTCCACTTCCTTAAGGTGAACTAGGACGTTGAATCATATCATAGTAACTCTTCGTCACATGTTTACCTTGGTAGGCCGGTAACTTGAGTAATGTGGGAGGAGGGCGTTATAGAGTGGTATCAAAGCATGGTTCAACTCTTGGAGTGGATGGGAAGAATGTGTTTGTTGTGCATGCATGGAGGTTATATATGTGCTTGTTATGTATGCATGGTGATGGTCATTGTTATCATTGTGTTGTCAAGTAGAAGTTGATGATGTTGGTGTTGGGATGATTTTTTCATGAATGCTTGTTGGTTGTATATGCATTTTTTATGTGTGTCAATGTCTATATGGGTGAATTTTCATGTAGTGTTATGGTTATGACTGTCATGCATAAGGTCATGGTATGCATTTGGTATGGTCATGCATGGTAACTGGATGATGATTGACACGATTTCGGTATATTGTTATGATTATGATTATACATGTATCGTTCTAATCTAGTTGATCTTGCAGATGAAATATCCTCCCCTGAACTTTGGTAAGATATGTTGATTTTCTTTATATTTGGTTTATCTAACATGGTATACTTGCAGGAGGTAGAAGGAAAAAAATGGATAGCATAATGGTGGATTACAGTTCTTGAGTCTCTCCCTACAGGTAAGATGAGTAGCCACAAGATGAGTACTACCCTCACATAGCACACACATTGAGAATTTTGAAGGCATAAATAAGGAGTTTCAAATTAGATAATGACAAAATCATTCAGTGATAAGAGATACTTGCTAGGGCGCAGAAGAAACAAGCAAAGGCTAATGCAGTCAGCCTTCAAATTTTGTCAAACTTGCAGATAAATGGATAGCCACAGATCGATTATGAGCAGGAGGAAATGATGAGTGTGGAATATGGTAACAAGTCTCATGGTGGTTATAGGTTGGATAGGGATGACACAATCATGGATGATAGATTCTTCAATACATCAGATAGGAGAGGTGATGGACGCAGGTACTATTATAGTTATGGTTCAAACAAGTGTCATGGTCATCATCGTTATCATCCTTACAGGAGGAATGACATGGGATATTTATCAGATGAGTTCAAGAAAGCCAAGCCACCTACAATTGATGGAGAGTTGAAGAAGTTGGAATATGAAATGGCATGGTTTCTCGCGATGAAGAATTTCTTTGAGTTTCATGATTACACAGAGAACATGAAGGCCATAATAGATATCTTCAGCCTCAAAGGCAAAGAAAACATTTGGTGGGAAAATGTGAAGCAGGTTAGAGACATCAAGATAGAGGAGTTGAGTTGGCATGAATATAAGAGACTTTTCAGGGAGAAGTATTTGTCACAGAGGTACTATGAGAGTAAGGCCAAGGAGTTCTATGAGTTTAATATGGGATCAATGACATATGAGGAGTATATGACCAAGTTCCTGAAGTTGTTGAGGTATGTACCTTATATTAAGGACAAGAAAGCGAAAGAAGTCATTAGAAAGTTGAAGCATTGTTATGAGAAATCAAAGCGTAAGATAGAATCTCAACAAGGTTGGAAAGGGAAAGACAAGACTAATGGTAAATGTACACTGAAAAGAAAAAGACCTCAGGATGCAAGTGTAAAAGAGAATTTTGCACCTTACAAGAATTTTAATGGACCTCAACCTAGAGAGCTGCAGAAAAGAGGTGATGGTAGGAGACAATTGCAGTGTTGGACATGTTGAAAGGATCATCTCAAGAAGGATTTTCCACATGATCATGGTGGTAGGCCTCAGATATACATTGATTAGGAAGTGAAATCAATTCGGGATGTTGGGCAGAGTATTCCACATATTTATGCAACATTGGATAACAAGCATGCAAATCACCATGCATCTATTATCAAGATGGATGGTAAGATTTGTGATCAAGTTGTTTCTATTTTGACTAAACTTGGATATAATTATAGTTATGTTAGTCCTGACCTGGTGGATAAGTGTGGTTTTAATAAAGAAGTACATGCAGAATGTTGGTTAGTACAGATGGCTATATGTACAAAGAAAATAGTTAATAATTGGGCAAGATCTTGTGCATTCGATTTGAATGGTTTGCCTATATCAACATACTTGAATGTACTTCCTTTGGGATAATATAATATGCTATTGGGTACGGATTGGTTGTATCTTTGCAGGACTAAGGTGGATTTTTATGATAAGGCTATGGAATTCTTGGATGATAATGGAGAATAAATAATCTTGCAGGTGTTGAGGCCCCAAAAATCGGTGCAACAACATTAGGGAAACCACATGGCTGGGGACTTAAAAACCGTCCAGTTTCCGTTTGGAATGGTGGCTTCGACTCGATTTATGGGACTATTTTCCCAGTTTAATATAATTGGGGTGAATGGATGGATTTATCACTGTGTGTAACTTTATAGATGGAAATATTAGCAAGATTGCAAGAAACAAGATATCTATCTACTATGTATGCCAGGATGAAATCTATTCTTTGTGCGATCTACAAAAATGACCTTTCAGTGGATGAAAATAAAGATCACACATTCACTTAGAGATATGAAAACGTTTGAGATAATTGATTTAATTAAATCAATTGAATAAAGCTTATATCACAAATTTTAAATTCCTATATTGCATATGTATCAAGTGATAACGATATAACATGTTTAGAAGTGAATTATTGTCAAATTGCTTTCAAACATATACATGAAACAAAACATCATAAGTTAAATAACTATTTCTCATTTGAAGCAAAAATATAACACATAGGATATGTTCACTCTGTTAATTTGGGAAAAAGTACTCGGTCCAACCTTTTCTATTCAGAAAACTTCAAGAGTACAAAAGTGCAACATCCGTAAATTATTCCTTTCAAAATTTCAGGACGCCTTCTTCAAAGACATGAAGGAGTTTACATATAAAAATAAAAAGTCTTAATATAGTTATTACAATAAATATTTGAGGAGGTTTAAAACAACCCTCCTTAAATTAAGTGGAATTTAAACATAAATATAAATTGAAGGTGTGACTTGCTCGAGGACTGTCCTGCTGTCTCCTTTGCCATTTGTTCCTTCAGATGAAGGATGTTAAGCATAGGCTTAACCTCTAGAGGTTGGCCTGGCCTAATGCACTGCTGTCCAGTGAAAACAACATTAGAAAGATGAGGAATAATGTAGGAGGATGTATCTATGAGACAACGCAGCATAAGCCACTGGCTGTGTGGCTTTACTAAATATCTCCAATATTTCTCCCAATCCAGATTTTCCAACGTCTTGATATGTTCTTCTTTTACCTTTGACACTTCTTGCCACTGTCTTATCAAGTATTTCACTATAGGAAATGCACCAGGAGGAAATCTGTCAATAAGGTTTGTTGCGATGAGATTTTGATTAACAATTTCCACAATGTTAGTAGCAACATAATTTGCTCTAAAAATAGCTCTTTCTGCATGCTTCAAATGTATATCCCAGTCTGTATATAATATTTCTTTCTTTGAATCCTCGATCCTAGGTAGGTTGGCCTTTCAGCCATCAACATAATCCTGCCAGGTGACAAACTAGGAAGCCTTGTCATCCATCTCATCAAAACCAATCCTCATATATGAAATGCGATTTATCAATGAATCATTCTATTCACACAATTCAAGAATACTTGATAATTTATAACAAAAAACAACCTGCTATTGTGCCAATAAAGTATTTAGTTCTAAGGCCTCGTTTATGAATTCATCAATCTTTGGGTTATCTTTTAATTGCTCAATAGAGAGTTGCAATTGGTGAATTAGAGTTTCCTTGGAACTAATATCATTTTGATACTGAATTTTTAATTGTTCCATTCTATCTTCAAGCTGTGTGATCTGTACCTGTAGCTTTTTATTAACATTTTGTTTTTCTTCTTGTAGCTCTAGTTCAAGTTGGATGATTTTCTCATCCTTTTGTTTCATCGACTGTTTAACTTCTAAGGCTTTGTGAATAGTTGTAGAGGAATAAGATCCTGCGAACTAAGTTAGGCGAGCTAGATTATGTGAAGGATGTGCCTGTGTGTCTTTCCAAACGATATCCATTGATACATCTCCTTGGACAAGGGGTTGATATTTCTCTAATCTCCTTCTTTTCTTCTATATGATAATAACCGCCTTGTGTTTAGGACTGTAGAAAATGTCCAAAGGAGGAATTTCCTCAATGTTCAGAACAATTTCGGTGGTGGGGAAGGTCGAGATGAATTCCACTCTTTCTGTGCTCACTAATTTTTCAGAGGGCTTAGTAGTGAACAAGTCCTGACTTTTAGTTTGAGGAGTATGCACAATTTTTTGCTGATCGATAACTATAGCTCCTTGGTCTTCCTAGAGTTTTAGATTAAAATCCTTCCAAACATCACTAAGATTACTTGGGAAATCCAAATCCGTAGTTTGAACTTTGGTTGATTTATCTTGGTCTGTTTCACTAAGGACTTCAATATCCTTAGATGCCGATTCACTTTCCTTTTCCTTCTAAGATAATGGTTGTGAGACATCCAACATTTTCAATGGAATTTCTTCCAATCTCTTATTCCTATATTGTTTAAAATCCAGTAATTGCTGTGGATGGAGGCGTAAGGTTGCCAAATTTTGAATTGCAGAATAATTATCAACATAATCAAATAGGTCATTGAAATCATCGTCTTCGTGTACAAAAGGCCTAATCTTCACTTGGGTAGTGAAATTATTGACAACTTTGATTGGGTCATACTGTCTATTTGGAATTATGAATAACTTTAAACATTCAATTTGACCAATCTCTACAACGGCATGCTTGTAATTATCCAAACCACAAACACCACAATTAATTGGAAAGGAAGCCCATGATGATTTCTTGCCCTCCTTCAGGAACTTGGTTAGGTCATTTCCAACAGTCTAATATGCAACCTCCCTTGCGAGAAGCTTGTTAAGAATAGATAGGGGTAAAACGTGTGGTTGGGCTAAGCTCCCAAATACTTAGACATAGGTGAATAAATCTTCTCCAAACCATTTTCCTATAGAGGAAAAATTATCTTGGGCCTTGTTTGATAGTCTGGGGGCTTTCTCATTAAAAACTACTTGAAACAGAGGGAGAATGACTCCACGGATAATTTTGTAAAAATGGTTCTCATACTTATATTCCCACAACATACTATGAAATATATGAATAGGTACAAGGCCTTGGGTAGTCCATTTCTAGCCCATGGCTGGAAAAATTGAGGTATAACACACAACATCCATGATATAGGCACTCATATAGAATGGGGGAATTTTTTTTGAAGAAATGGAGCGATTTTTCCTATATTCTAAAATCTAAGTGGTAATATTATTAGACATAATATTTCCAAAATCCATAACATAGGAGTCTGCAGTTGCTTCCATGAGAGGGACCCATTCTACTGAAAATTGAGTAGTGTCATGCGGACCAAAAATCCTAGACATCATCACAGAGACATAACAATAGGGGCTTGAAAGGGAGTCAGTAGAGTACATACCCTTTTCGTCATTCTTGTGCTTATTGGGATTGCTTCTCCATTGCTTGATTGGCTTTGATTTGAGCTCGTTTTCTTTGGCGATCTGTGCAAGAAATTCTTTATCATAGACCTTTTCAGGGTCTGGGATATGGTACATAAGCTTCAGGTCTTCGCCTTTGAAGGAACCAATCATCGTTCCTCTGCTAGTTAGAAATGTCTTATCCCCAATATTGAGATTATCAATGATCCATCTTACCATATCAATGTATGGTAAGATTTTAGGTCATGCAACAATTCGATGTAAGAAATAATTAGCTACTTATTCAATTGTAGCTTAAGAGGAATCATGAGCATCAATAGTTGCCTTCCTTTGAAATTTGTGAGGTTTTTCATCCTCATGCAGCTTGTACATGGATTCCCACGATGAGGATCCACTTTCTAGTCCACATGTAGTATCTGTAGACAGAGGAAGAATCTCTGTTCTCTCGGTTGTGGTGGGTGCAAAGTTTATAGGGGGCATATGCTTCTTAGCTTTCTTAAGAGCTTTAGACATCTCTAGAGAATTCTTCTAATTCGGGCTTGCCTGCAAAGAAATGGGAAAGGATAAGCAAAAAGAGGGAAATTTTGGTTTTACAAATTCCCAAGTACCATAGCAACAGAAACGTTTAAATGGATGAGACTTGGAATGTTAATAAGATATGAATTGAATTCTTCTTACAGTAAAATGATTATGGAGGTATGGGCGACAAAACCATTAGTTTATGAAATTAATGGTTGATATGGGTTTTTGTGCCTATATAATCATTTCTACATTAAAACCAGATCTGTCGTGTCACAACATTTCTCATGTGAAAATCTTCATTTAATACTGATCGGCTTAGTTTTCTACCGTTGGCAATATCAGAATCTCAATATCGGTAAAAATAGATGGAGTGTGAAGTTTTTAAGTTGACAAAAGTGCGATGTGCGATTTGAGATAGACTACATTGCATTGGTGAACATGGTCGGGGGAATAAGAGTGAATATGTTTGCAGCAATGTGATGGGATGGAGTATATCACATCAGGGAAATATGGGAGGTGAAAATAAGACCGTTGGGGCAGGATTTGCAAAATGTGAAATGCGATGGCTTATGTGGCGGAAGTGGGTCTTGCAAGCTTTCATTATAGAATTTGCTTGGAAATATGGCTTTTTTCTTTATAAAAGAGATTTTTCTTATACACATCGGATCACAGTATGTTTTAAGTGACCTTTTAGGAGTCATATACGCTTCATTGCAGTTTTGCGATTGCGATAATGTGATCTTTCTCCGCTTAAGTGCTTTCAAGACCAAATTTTAAGGTTTTATCCATTTTTTATCCTTATTTCTATATAATGAATCACTCTAAGGGTCTTATTTGTTTTAACTTTAAAAAATTAAAAAAGTCCCCATTATTTTCTAAGGTAACTATTGCTAAAATAATGGGGGTTGTTGATTAGCACAACATCAGGGTAAGAAGAAAGCAACATAAGTTAAAATGGTCACAACTATGCAGGAAAAGAACAGTTGCAAGAAAGGGTGTGTGTTATTTGCAATCCATATCTCCAGTGATAAAGGTAAGGATATTGAGGATGTAGAGGTCTTGAACAGGTACCTAATTTTACAACAGTTTCAGGATGTATTCCCCGTAGATATTTCATAGTTTCCTTCTCATAGGGAAGTGGAATTTTCTACTGAGTTTATACTAGGGGAAACACCAACATCAAAGGAACCTTACAGGATGAGCACTCCAAATTTAGTGGAATTGAATTTACAATTAAAATAAATGCTTGACAAAGGATACATTAGGCCAAGTGTGTCTCGTTGGGGTGGACCAATATTGTTTGTGAAGATGAAGGATGGTACTCTCAGGATATGTATTGAGTACAAGCAGTTGAGAAAGGTAACCATAAAGAACATGTACCCTTTGCTGAGGATTCATGAATTGTTTGATGAGTTTAAAGGAGCAACACTGTTCTCGAATATTAATATGAGATCAAGATACCATCAAGTACACATCAAAGAAGAGGACATTTACAAGACTGCTTTCTGGACCACGTATGGGTATTATGAGTTTGTTGTAGATCCATTTGGTTTGAATAATGCTCTAGCTACTATTATGTGAGTGATTGGATACTTCCACGGTTATTCATATTGACAGAGAATTCCAGAATAGTAATGTGTAAACGTATGATTGGTCCAATGTTTCGGATGGTAACTCCATCCATCATCAGGGAGCAATGCGAGCCTTGTGAGTAAACGAGTGTTGGAGAGCCTATAAATAGGAGGAATTTTTGATGATGTATTCTATGGATAATGGTCAAAAATAATAAATTAATAATTTTTGACCAATTTTTGACTATTTTTGAAAAATAATGATTGAATTGGGATTTTTATTGAATGTGAAAAATTAGCAGGAAATAGTGGAATTAAGAAATAATAGAATTAGGAATTAGAATTAGATTTTAAATTTTGACGCAATAGGGACAAAAGTGAGATGAGAATGGATTAAATAAACTAAAAAAAATTTAAGTTTATAAGTTAATTTATATTAAATTATTAAAATTAATAACAAATATAAATAAATTATATAAAATAATGACAACAAATTCAAGATAAATTAGTTGAAATTGATGAAATTTTGATAATTGAAAAAGGGAAAATGGGATGAAAGGGATTTATAAATAAAATTATTAGATAAATGAAGAGGTTAAGAATAAATTATATAGTCTATATGAAAGGCTAAAAGAAGATAAGGGTAAATTCAATTCTATTTTGTTATTAGATATATAAGACTAAGACATAAGGGTATTTAAGATGATTAAACACATTTATTAGCATATTGATAGAAAATATTTAAGGAAAGGATCACATAAGGGAAAAGAAAAGGTGGGGAGGGGGGGAGGGATTGAAATTAGGGTAGGGTTAAGATTCATAGGGTTAGATGGTGGATGATGGGTTTCCAGGATTGGCTGAGCCTATAACCATCCTCCCTATTGTGGTATGCACAGATTCTTGTAAAAGAGGACTTGGTGGAGTCGTGATGCAGGAGGGACAATTGGTATGTTACGAATCAAGGAAACTAAATGAGCATGAGCATAAATATGTGACATGTTGTAGCACAATTTTACTCAGCAAAAAGTCAGGAGAAGCTCTGGGAAATTTAAGGTTGTTGAGGAATAATTACCGAAGTGGAACAAGTTCAAGGAGATAAACAAAATGTTTTAAAGGCATTTGAAACATTATGCCTAAGAAATCTGTTATTGGGTGAATTAATTACACTGCAGGGGTTGCTCCAGCTATGTGGAAGGCTTACAAGGGTGCATGCCATTGCATTGCGTTTCCTTGATAGAGGTGGATTGGATGCTTTGCTGGACTTGCCTACTAGTTGCCTATTTTTAGGGTTTGACAATGTTGCATCAATTATTGTTCGACATATTCTTGAGGATCCTCACACACTGCAGGCAACTATAGAGTCAGAAATTCGGCACAGTCTTATAGCAGCCTTAAACCGAAATATGAATGGAAGGAATACCAAGCACAATAGGGCGGAGGTCAAAGTGGTGTTTTATTTTGGATCAACAAGTCCAAGACTTAAGTGGGAAGAAAGTGTTTTCTCAGACTGATTTGATGTGGAGTGAAATTCTTAGAATAGATAATTCTCTTGACCGTGTTGCGCTTATTCCATATTCCAGAGTACTAGACTTCGTCAAGGGGGGAAGAAATGAACCCTGATGCACCTTGTAAGTTTATTCGGTATCAGGCAAGATCATATGAGGTCCTTGATAATTCCAGTGTGAGGGGTTCAAGATCAAATGTTTATTCTGTCTATCATTTTTCCTATGGACCGGAAGATAAAAGGACCAAAACGGATCCTTCTATAAGAAAGCGGCGGAAAAATATTCAAAAGAGAGGATGTGGGTGCCATTGCATCGTGAAAGAAATGGTTGCCAGACTAGGGGTTGCCATAATTACATACAACGCGTATGTCCATGAGGATAAGAATGGTTGGCCATGTCATGGGAAATTGGATAAGTCTGGTGATCTGAGCGCTATGAATGCACCTCGACTTCCAAGAGAAATGGTGTTGTCAGTGGAGGCGATGTATAATTTGGGATTGCCAATCAACGTGGCTTATGAGCAACATATTTTGGAGGAAGCAGAGGACATTTTCGCTGATGATGAAACAGAAGCAAGACTAAATGATCCCTTATCCTCTACAGCGCCGTATATTTCAGTAGACATGAATTTTCAGAGTTTGCACGCTTCTTCAAGTGGGGGATTGAGTGGCATAGTAGATATATTTGCAAAAAATGATGAATCTGTTGGTCAGGATACTAATTCTCATCATCCTATTATCCAAGGGGAGGCACCACAATCAGCAAATAGTTCTGGTAGTGATACATTTGGGGGTGGAGCAACAGATTCTGATTATGTATATGATGAATCATCAGGGTATTAATACAGTAGCAAACGCATATATATTGCAGTTAAATCAACGATGTGGATCATTTGGCCTGGATCCAATGGTCTTGTGGGGGCATGAATTAAACAGAGTTTATGAGAGATGCTACCCCCATAGATGGTTTGATTTAAACCGCTATTTACAAAATCGACGGCTGTGATGTATTACGGCACCTCCGATCCATTTCTTAGAAACCACTATCATTACCCCCCGTAGGTAGTTTTGGGTTTTCCAAAACCATGGGTGACTTTGTTGGTACGTATGAGTGTAGTGGGACCCAAAATTTACCATTGGTTCCTCTCGCTTGCGTTAGAGTAAGGTTTTATTTTCAGTTTTATATTATATATTATATATATATATATATAATATTAAAACAAGCTTTTTGTAATTGTAATTAATGCCAAAATTTTCAAGAATCAGTTTTAAAAACTGATCATAACAGTTAGTTAGATCAAATAGCAGATATAAAAGCAGAACAAGGAATAGGGGCAGGGGGTCAGAGTTTTGGGAACCTGAAAGAAAAATTTTGTAATCCAGAATAGCAAATCAATGAAAAGAATGCAGGTTTCTAGCATTTGTTTATGCTGAAATTTTTTTCTAGTTTACATATTGTTCTCATGTCTGTGAATGAAATAGAGTGATTTGAGCTGCGGGTCTCTTTATAATTGTGTATCTAAGAGTTAAACACACCTTAATGTGCACTCCTCTATTTTTACCTTACCTATACATAATTCTTCTGAGTTTTGAAGTGGTAGATTCTGTTTTAAACAACATATCAGTTTGAAATTCCTTTCTCATTTTCTCCCATTCAATCATTTCAGCATAAGTGAAATATAGCACTGCATAACATGCATGGGTTTGCTGTTTAAGGGGTCATACAATCAATGTTTTAAGGGTTTTAAATACAGAGACAAAACATATTCATTTGTGACAGAATTAGATAATGTCTCAAGCACTGATTCCTTTACACAGCAAGGAATTGTTTTCTTGAGGAACAACATGACACATGATCTTGAGTTGGAAGCAGTCATCCATGATTTAAATATGTCAAGACATTATCTTCTTGGCATGCAATTCATCTTGATGAGTGATCATAGTGGATTGAGATACTTATTTAACCAGCTGAATATGAATGTCAGGAAAGCTAGATGGTTGGCTACGATCAATTAGTTCGACTTTGAGATCAGGTATATTAAGGGTAAAGAGAACAAGGTTGAAGATGCTCTAAGTAGAAGAATACAAATAAATAATACAAAAACTATGAGTTCTTATGGTACAAATTTACAGGATTAGATCTTGTAGGCATGACAACAGGATGACAGGTATAGGAAGCTTAGGCACAAGTTACAGTAGTAGGGTACAGGTGAAAAATATGTGGATTATCATCTTACAACAAATGGTTTGATCAGGTTTATGGATGTGATCTATGTGTCAGACAACAATGAGCTCAAGAAGCTTATCTTGTGGGAATTTCATGTTAATATGTATTAAGGTCATCTAGGATATATGAAAACATTGATAACAGTGAAGACGTTCTACTATTTTCTGAATCTGAAGAAGGAAGTGGTAGGGTTTGTGGCTAAGTGTTTTGATTGTGAACAGGTAAGGTCAGAGTGTAAGCATCCAGGTGGTTTACTACAGACAATTTTGAATCTGATTTCGGAATGGAAATGAGAGGTAATTTCCATGGATTTCATTACAGGTTTTCCGAGGACATGTATACATCATGATTCCATTATGGTTGTGGTGTATAGGTTGACTATGGTGGCGCACTTCATAGCGGCGAAGTCTACTAATTCATCTAGCGAGGTAGCACAAGTCTTCATCAAAGATATAGTGAGGTTGCATGGTGTTCCGAAGAAGATTGCGTTAGACAACAATGAGCTAAAGAAGCTTATCTTGCGAGAATTTCATGTTAAGATGTATTCGAGTCATCCATGATATAAGAAAACCTTGATAACGATGAAGAAGTTCTACTATTGGCTGAATATGAAGAAGGAAGTGGCAGAGTTGTGGCTAGGTGTTTGGATTGTCAAAAAGTAAAGGTAGAGTATAAGCATCCAGGTGGTTTACTACAAACGATTTTGAATTCTATTCCGGAATGGAAATGAGAGGTAATTTCCATTGATTTCATTACAGGTTTTCTGAGGACATCTATACAACATGATTCCATTATGGTTGTGGTGGACAGGTTGACTATGGTGGCGCACTTCATAATGGTAAAGTCTACTAATTCATATAGGAGGTAGAACGAGTCTTCATCAGAGATATGGTGAGGTTGGATAATGTTCCGAAGAATATTTTGTCAGACAAGGATGATAATTTCACTTCCCGGTTCTGGAAGGAGTTATTTGTAGCTTTGGGTACAAAGTTGGCCTTCAATACAACTTATCATCCGCAAACAAATGGACAAACATATAATCTCAATATGATTTTAGAGGACAATTGGAGTATGTATGTTCTGCATTAGCAATAAAAGTGGGAAGAGTATCTACCAGTAGTTGATTTTACTTACATCAATGGGTATCAAGAGTCACCGAGGATGAGTTCATTTGAGGTGCTTTATGGTCGGAGTCGTAATACTCCCATGAGATGGAGTGATCAAGTGAATAAGGTATTGATTGGACTAGAAATGTTGGCAAAAATGGAACATGAAATGTAGGTTATCAAATAGAATCTAAAGGAAAAACAAGACAAAAAAATATTTATGTATATTATCACAGGGCAGTTAAGGAGTTTCAGGTTGGGGAGCATGTGTACTTGCGCAAGAAGCCCAAGAAGAGCTCCTTGAGTATTACGTCTTGTGCAGAGTTGGCACATCGATATTGTGAGCCTTTCAAGATCCTTGAGAGGATTGGAACAATGGCCTACATAATTGAACTACCTCCAATAGTGAAAGTCCATGATTTTTTCCATGTTTCATTGCTTAACATATATGTGAAAGATGTTAATCATGTGATTGAATGGTTTGTATTCAGGTGGGAAAAAAACGATAATTCTACCCGTAGCCTCAGTGCATTTTGTAGAGAAATATGATCATGCGTTGGAACTGAGCAATTGAGCAAGTTAAAATGCAGTGGAAGCACTTTGGGCACAATGAAGCTACATGGGTGATGATTGATCAGATGCAGGCTATGAATCCTTCCTTTTTTTCCAGTTGAGGCAAAACAATTTTGGTATATGTATATATGTATATGCATGTAAATACCGCCATGAGTTGCATTATAAAGCTCCAATAAGCGGTATGGGAGTCATGGTGTTATGTTTATGATGTTGGTTTTTTTTTAGCAGGTTGTTCATTGTAGATATTGCATCGAGCTAAGTTATAAAGTTCAATGGGTAGTATGTTTTGGTTTTCAATGGTTTTTTTGGTTGCAGGTGTCATTCAACACCGAGGATGGTGTTCTCCTAAGGGGGAGGGGTCCGTAACATCCCTGGGTTAAAAATCCATTTAATAAAGTTAATAAAGGCAAAATAAGACCAAGGTCATGGGACACGTATTCCAAGATGAATGTTGGGAAAAACATATTAGTGTGGGTGTTCATTTTGGTTTATTATGGCTAAGGGAAATTGGAATAGGTAATGGCAAAGGCATTAAAAAGAAAGAGGCATTAATTGGCATTTATTTATGAAAATAATTGAAAATAAGAGAAAAGGAAGGTGAAAGGTCACAATTTGCATGCGAAGAGTAAATTGAAGGAAAATAGAGGAAAATGAAGAAAATAAAGGCCTGATGGATAAAAAGTCTTTTGAGGATCATTTCATAGCTTTTGTCAATGTAACCTTTCGTCATTTCATTTTTGGAGCTCTCTCTCTATTCTCTCTCTCTCATACTCTTGCACACTTAGAGAATTCCTAGAGCACTTTAGCATTGGAGAAAGGAATGCAAAGGAAGGACAAGGAAAGCAAAGAGAAACAAATATCAAGCAAGGAGGAGTTGCATCAAGTAGTTAAAATGAGATTAATTACATGTATTAAGTTGCATGTATGATTTCCTTGCTAGTTTGGCATGCATGTGTGTATTTGGTCCTCTTGTTGTCATTGGCATGGGTTTTTCCAGGTGTGACAATGGTTTCAACCTTTCCTTTCCATTTATGGATAACCATGGTGTGATGGGGCTCTTTTACTTGGTTGAGTTGGATTTTCATATGGTTTCGAAATTAATGTGAGGTGGTCTCAGGAAAATTCCCAAAGGCGTAGAAATCCCTGTAACAGTATATGGTGGGATATGCAGTAAAGCTTGAGGGTGAATATGGGAAAATTCCTCGCGGTGTAGGTGAAGGAATCAAGAGGCATCCATGCTTGTATAGGACTAGTAATCCCTGGACTGATATATGGTGGGATTACGGTAAAGCCTGATAGTGTATGTTTATAGTTTGGCCTAGGAATCCTTGACCTGTATATGGCAGGATTGTGGTAAAGCCTGGTTGTATAGATGAGGGTTTGGGCCTAGGAATCCTTGAACAATATATGGAGGGATTGCAGTAAAGCCTTAGGAATACCTAGTTGGTTTTTTTGTGAGTCCAACATTCATGCTTGGAATATGGAAGGTGGGTGATTGGATGAAAGAAATATTTGGTTCAATCCAATCTATGGTCAGGTGCTATGTGGAAGTCCCTGACTTGGTTGGCTTTTTCATATGTTAATATGAGTTCTTTTCCTCTTGTATTTCATGAATGTTTATACTTGTTATTATGTGGCTTTAATGGTTGTTATATCATTGTTATTATGATGGTTATGTGCTGGTTATAAGCATGGTTTTGTGACAGAACTTAGTCATGCCTCTCATCATGTTTGATTAGTAAATGAAAGAATAATGAATGTATGACATAATAGATGATAATGCAGCTATTATGAGAGGGCATCAAACCTTCTTGAAAATATTCAGATAAGTATGAGACCCCTATGTTTAGATGTGTATTTATGACTTTTACATTTCATGTGTCATGATGTGTTTGACATAATGTATGTCATGGTTATGCCTGATTAGGTCAAGTTATTGTCTAATATTTGTATGGAAGTATTTGTCCTTATGCCATTCGTGGTTCTAGAAAGTTTCATTAAGTTCTAGGCAGAGGTTTGGATCCTAGCCTAAAAAATTGGCTTAATCCCATGGTCACAGGCACAAAACTGGGTGAAAAATATTGCAGTCACTCCCTTATAGGCATCATGCATGCGATTGGAGGATATTGTAGCTCTTTTTTCACTATGTATTTCATTGTGAAAAGAACAAAAGATATATTTCAAAAAGAAAAAGAAAAATCAAAAGCATACTTATTATAGTGTTAGGATTTTGAAAATTAATGGTGGATTAAAAGTGAGATTAGAAAAAATGCAACATAATGACAAAATATGTTGGTGGAGTCCTGGAGGAGTTAAATAAAACCAAAGGTTAAATTTTGGGTTGCTTGTCGGGCAAATTTATTCGAGATGTCAGGTCCACTCGATGGTAGAAACCCGACATCACAAAGTGTTCGACATTTATGCGCCCTGGTGCCTCTGTAAAGGACTCAACGTTAGAGAGGTTGACCAATGATCAATGATGGAGATCAGTTATGGGATCACCATTGGCAGGATTTTCATGTTACTGTCGTGCTCCCGTAACTCAACGAAAAATGAGTGTGACTCTATAGGAATGGTTTACATCCACCACCACATCACCTTGTCACATAATACATCACCCTGTCACATACCGCGTCAGCCTGCCACGTCACCCCATCCTGTACACATCACTTCAACATTAAATCCCATTTTTTTTAATTTTTTATTTATTTTCTCATTTTCTGCTTAAAATATATTTTCATTATCATAATTCACATTTCTAGCTTCATTTCCAGAGTTCGTAGCACATTTATAACCATTGTTGTGTTCGAATTCAAATCGTCAATGCAAACTACCGTTGCCAAGTATTTATACATCACATTTGACAATTGAAATCTTTAAAATGTCTAAGAGAGTCGCACTATCATGTTCTACCACCTACATTCCTCTCATGGACACTGGAAGGGATGTTTTTTATCCCATTTTCTCCTTGAATTTAAATTAACTTCGTCGACACCTCCTATCCAACCAAAACGAGTCCCCTGTATATGTTGTTGTCATAAGGTTAGGTATGTTTGCTACCATAATTCCACAAACTTATGTTTTTCCTAAATTCATTTACTGGTTGGTCTCTGCTCTATATCCCCAATTTTTTTTTGTAATGAATGCTTTAGGTGAAAATATCTTTCAAGTATCTGCTCTTTTAATTCAGCAAGCTCTAGTTTTTCCATCTTCAAACCTTTACACTTCATTTTCAGAGGAAACACTACTAACAATCTTTCATACCTTCTTGGGAAGGATTATGCTCAAATGAAATTCTTTCTAATGCCTACAAGATAACATTTTCCTTTAGAACCAACTCAATTTCCTCTTGAAACCTTTGTTGAAGACGTGAGACCAATTTTACAAATAATTTCTAGGGTTATGGGAAGGGAATATACTACTGACATTGACCAGGATGTTTTGTGGATGTTCAATGTAATTTTACAGTCTAAAACTATTCTTGATATACCAACCTATTGGGAGAAATTGGTCAATTCATGGCTATCATACCTAATTCTTAACATATGTTTCAGATTCCCATCATTAATAAATTATATATTCCTTTATGTTCATGTTGAGAGGTTCATGAATCTAGTTTTAAATATCATGGATGTACATAAGAAAAACCAATAAGTAGTGGACTAGACAAACATCTTGAGGATCCATTCCAATTATAAAGGCTTCACATATTTCACTACTTCTTTTATGTTAGTTTCATATTCCATCATAAATAGTTCTGCCCCACCTTGCTTCTACCAAAATCCCAATCCCTTACCTAACTTAGTAAAGATGTAAATGTAGGTTATTGGTTTCAATTTTAAGGTTATGCTGAGATCAGGCTGTATGGAGTAGAGGTTTCCCCTTATAGGCTTCCTACATTTGTACCCATGAGACTATTTTCTCTGGAATTTATCAGACAAAGTTTGAATGTTGATCAGATTCATTTTGTACTAGCAAAGAAGGGGATTTTGATCAAGCTGCCCAAAATTGTTGGCAATTTCATTATTTTTTTTGGTAGTTTAGACTAATCCTAATCACCCATGAGTTTTGAACTGGTGACCTTGGAGACGGAGTACCTTAACAGTGCACCCAATCACCAACTACTCTGCACCACGTGGGCTATTGGGCCTTTCATTGTTAATAATAGATAGGCCATGGAATAAGTGGAGAAAATCCTTAGGAAATTTTAGTTGCAACAGGGAAATAAATGGTCTTACTGTCCACATCATATCATTTCCAAAAGAAGAGTGGAAAATTCATATGCTCCTTACATACATGAACCCATACTAGATATGGAAAAATTGGCTAATTGTGGAAAGACAAGAGTACAAAAAGGAATGCATATTTAAACTATACATGCTATAGAAAAGGGTTTGAAGAGAGGTTGTGAAGAAATAATTGATTTGGAAGGTGAGACAATTCAAAGCTCCAAAATTCCAAGATTTCCTAAAAGGGAAAAGGAGCCTAAACCTCTGGTTTGAAGCTCCTCTGCCACAATTGGTTTTCAACTACAATTAGGAGAAGTGACTTGTACACTCTCCTCCTCTGTGCTTGAAGACACCTCTCAAATTTTTGTTCCTATCCTAAAGAAGTTGTATAGTCAAATTGAAGAAAGGAATAAGAGGATAAAAGAAAATGTTGTATCTCAACTTGAAACACAATCCATTTCATATTATCACACCAGATTTCTATTTTCTATGGATATTAAAAGAATCAATTGAAATTACCTTTTTCTCATCCTTCTTCTCTAATTGTTTCATCATCAACAGGTTTTAAGACTATTAATTTAACTTTGGATGCGAGAGAAATTCCATTGCTTGACAAAATTAATTTTCATAGGAAATTTGGAGAATTGATTTATAGTGACCTAAGTAAAACATCTCTGGCTACTAGTAGAGTTGAAAATTTATTGGGAAAAGTTGTAAATGAATTGAAATTGGAGAAAGAAAATTCCAGAGCCCTAATTATAATGAATATTTAAAGAAGTTGATTGTCAAAATTTACCTTAATACAAAAGATAGAACTGTTGTACAAAAACTCTTGCAAGGGGAAGAAACCAATATTCAAGTGCTAAGGAAGAAGTTGAAGTTACCTTCTGTGGAACATGTCATGGCCCTATAGGTAGCTCAAATGGAGAAAGAAAAAGAAATATTGAGAAGTGAAATTCTACAGAAAAACAATGAAGTGGTCGAAATGATTTCTATCCTACAGTAGAAGCTAGACACAAATGTATGTACTATTTTTGTACAACCAGATTATGAGGATCCAACTGAAAAATTAACCAGGGTAATGACTGAATTGAAGATATTAGAGGATGAAATGAAGAAGATACAAAGGAACCTGGATGATACAAAGGAGCTCCTAAAGGTAAAATAAAAATAATTGACCATGGCCAAGGATAATGCATTAAAATATCAAAATGATTACCAGACTACTTGCAAAGAAATTAAATAACTGAAAGAAAAAGTAAAGGGAAATTTGTCTCTCATACATGACACAAAAATTATTTGGAAGGTGTTGAAGCCCAAAAATTCCGTTGTAACAACAATGGGGATAACCACCAGGTTCGGACATTTAAAGCAACTCCTTTTCCATTTGGTATAGTGGCTCCAACTGGGAATAATGAGACCAATTTTGCAGCAAAGATTTGATATGATGATGATGGGTTTGGTACAAGGTGAAATGAAAATTATTTTAAACTAACGAAAATAATATATTTAAGTAAAAAACACATGCATCTATTTAATATAATATTTAACTTAATCTATACTCGGGAATAACTTAAATTATGCGATCTACAAAGATATCTTAAAGAAAAATATAATAAATATCATTCAATTTATAAAAGAGATGAAACTGTTTAAAGATAATTATTTTGACTAAATAGTTAGGCAAAATAATTGTGAAACTATATCGCATATATCTATTGATTATATATTCAATAAGGAATTACAACTGAAACATCATGCAATAGTGCTTTAATGGAAAAATATAATCCAAATCTCATACACGATACAATATAAATAAATTTATTGCTAAGTCATAAATAAAACTCAATCGTAAAGATAATAGTACCAGATATGAGAGGTTATATTCATGAAATCAACAATGTTGATATTCTCTTATTTTCAACCAAATAGACTCTAAGAGTACAAAAATGAAAATTCATTAAAGCATGATTTGATATTCAAGAAAATCAAGATCTTGTTCCATTTATTTCATCAAAAGAATCATAAAAGTACAGAAATGAAAGCTTTTCAAAGCGTTTTTGATAAAATCCTGGACCCCTCTCTAAATGTATGAGAGAGGTTTAATAATATTACATATGTATCAAAAATAGAAGATTACATAAAAAATTGAGGAGGTCTCAAACAAACTTCCTCAGAAAACTGAAAATAAAAGATAAAAACTAAAATAAAGATAATGACGTTCTTTATCATGTTGAATGGTCCTTCCTTTCCCTTGAGCTTTTCGATTCGTAGATATCCAAAATTGGCTTCACTTGGGATGGTTGGCCGACTTTGGATCTTAGTTGTCCCATGAATACAACATCAGAGAGAGGTGGCACCATATTTTGAGTGGAATTCATTAGATGGCGTAAAACCATCTGCTGACTGTATGGTTTTACTAGAAACTGCCAATAAGATTCATGATCAAGCTTATATATATTTTTGACTGCTTCAATTTGATTTTTGGCGGTCTCTTTCCATTGTTCATATAATTGTTTGATATTGGGGAAGACTCCAGGCTTGCATTCTTTAATCAGATTAATATTATGAAGGTTTTCATTCATAGCTTCAATATTATTGGTTGCTATATCATCTGCTCTAGCTATTTCCCTTTCTTCTTGATTTAATTTCATATCCCAATCTATAAATAGAATATCTCTGTGGGATTCTTCAATCTTCGACAAATCAAATTTTATTCCTTCCTCAAACTCTTTCTAGGAGACAAAATACGAGATATTCTTATCAACTTCTTCATATTCCAATCTCTGATCAACCATTTGATGGACTAATGTATCACTTGTTTCACAATATGGTTTGATCATTGAGATTCTTTGACAGAATATTTCTTGCTGTTTTGAAAATTGAGTATTTAGCTCAAGTGTTCCTTTGATGAATTCTTCTATTTGATGCTGATTTCTGAGCTTATCTAATTCATTTTTCATTAGCTGAATATGTGTATCTTTTTCTGTAATGCTTGCCAAGTGCTGTAACTTCATTTTCTCAAAATATTTCTGAAATTGTATCATCTGCAACTCTGTTTGCTTATTGACATTTTGTCTTTCTTGTTCAATTTTTTGCTCTAACAGATGAGTTCCTACATCTTTATCTTTAAGGAGAAGACTAACCTCTACTATTTTATCCATTGTAGCTTTGCATAAGCACCTGTGAATTGTGACATCCTTGTCAAGTTTTTTGATGAATCAATGGGGTTGTCTTTCTAGACAACCTCCATTGATTCATTCTTTGGAGTTGTTGCTTATGAATCAAGCTTTATTTTATTTCTGTCTTCTTACCACTGCTTTGTGTGTTGGACTATAAATATATATAAAGGGGGTATCTCTTCAATTCTCAAAATAATTTGTGACGTTGGGTAGGTCGGGATGATTTCACCATCTACTTTTGGATTTCCAATTTGTAAGGTCTGTTTAGGAGTTTGAAAATTGGAAGTTCCTTCAATTCCCGTGTCTGTCTGTGGTACCTGGAGCTTTTGTTTGAATTTATCCCATTATTTATCCATGTCATTTACTATGATTCTCTGTGTCTGACCCTATGTAGAATTAATTTCTAATTTTTCTCTAGCCAAGGTTGCTTTGGTTGTTTCTCCATTATTTTTCTCTGTATCCTTCTCAAAACTTTCCTTAGGGTTTTCTTCCTGATTTTGAGATTTATGCTCAGGAAGTTCTGAACCTTGACTTGATTTCTCTAGTGATTCTTGATTAGAATTGTGATCAAAATTTTCTTCTAAACTTACCCTGGGAGTAGACTCTCTTGTTTCCTCAATATGCAATAGGTCTAATGGAACCCTTGTCAATCTTCTTCTTCTTCTTCTGTTTTTTTTTTTCTTTCTGTAAATATGAAAAAGATTGAGGTCAGCTGTGGTTAATTTGATTGATGCAAAATTCAAGACTTTTGAGAAAGTATCAGCCTTTTCAAATAGGTCATCAAATTCATCTTTCTCGTGAATGAACTGTCAAATTTTAACCAAAGTAATAAAGTCTTGGGCGACTTGGTTGCGATCATATTGTCTACCTAGCATGGTAGCCAAATTAAAGCATGTAACATTTTGCACCTCTTTAACTGCATGTGCAAAATAAAACAATGAAAAAGAACCACATTGTACTGGAAAATTTGGCTAGATAGATTTCTTCATGTCTTTTATGGTTTTGGTAAGACCTTCCCCTATTGTTTGGTATGCAATATCTCTTACCAATAAATTTTCTGGAACATAATAAGGAAGAACATGGGGAGCACCAATACTCCCAAAAAATATGATATAAGTAAATGTTTCTTCACCGAAACATCCTACCACTGGAAAAATATCTATCTTTTTTTCTTCTGAAAGTCTGGGGGCTTTTACATCAAAAATAGTTTGATAGATTGGTAGCATAATACTTCGACAAATCCTATAAAAATGGGGACGAACTTGGGATTCCCACAAAATATTATGATACACATGGATAGGAGTAAGGTCTTTGAGAGTCCAATTCCAACCCATATTAGGAAATTTTGTACAGAAACAAATAGCTTACATCACTTAAGCACTCATAAAAAAGGGAGGGATGACCCGAGAAGAGACAAATCTATATTGTTTATACTGTTTGATAGCCGTAGCCAAATTGTTGGATAAAATGTTACTCCAATTCATAACCATGGCGTTGACATCTGCATCAATCAATGGAATCCATTCCATAGAAAACTTTGTACTATTAGCTTTCCCAAAAAGCCTACACATCATAACAACTACATAAATATATGGAGCTGACAGAGGTGCAATTGGGTACATACCAATTTTCTCCCGTTTGAATTTGCTGGAGCCGGACCTCAAAGTCTGCATGGCATCTATTGGGTCTTCATTCTCTTTTGTGAAATTCTCGATGAAAGCTCTATCATAGGCCTTTTGAGGTTATGGCAGATGATACATTATGCGCAAATTGTCTGTAAAAAATGACCCTATGACTTCTTGTCTTGAATTCATGAATGTCCTGTCTGAGATATCTACATTGTCAATAATTCACTTCACCATATCTATATATGGCAGGATTTTAGGCCTCACAACTATTCTATGTAGGAAAGAACAACCTGCTTCAAAATAGGAGGCTTCAGACGAGATTTTAGCTTCAACCATTGCTCTGATTACCAGTACCTTTGGATCTTTGTCGCCCAATAGATTATACATGGCTTCCCACGACGTAGCTCCACAATATTTTTTGCATGTAGTATAACTAAAGAGCGGCTCCATGTCTGAGTCCTTGGATATAGAAGGCTTGACTGTATTTTTTCCTTTCTTAGTCATCTTTGAGCGTTATTTCATGAGATTGAACAATAGTGAAATCAAAATGAATGTAAAGTAGAGATAATAGCAGAAATTCAATTGAAACAACAAATTTGATAAGGATGGGACTTTTATTGCAAGCATGAGTAAATAGATACAAGTCTCCTTGAGCCTTTAAAAGAGTAAATGCAGTTGATTTCAATTAATTATTCATTATGGCTTTCATATGATTCTTTTCATGTCTTGTCAAAACATCGAATCACGAACCTGAACGATATTTTGAAATGATATGATTTAAGTGCGATGCGATAAATCAAAATATTGAAAAATTGCAATATTATAAAGTCGTAATGGTAATATTTTGCCACATCGCAATATTGTGTAATTGCAAGATCACAAGATTGCAAGGTTTGCCACTGCAGTATCACAAGATCACAAGGTTCACCATGTCGCAGTATTGCAAGATCACAAGGTTGGAGTTATGTTATTTCAAAATTTATTTCTAACTTGTGATTTGCGATGCGCGATGTATTCTTTGAGCAACTTTTCCTTATATGAAGAATGTTTTATGTGCTTTATGGAATTTTTAGAAATATTTCAAGGCATTTTAAGTTATAAAGAGCTTAACATAACATTGATCTTAAAAAGGGTTTTAATGATCGTGTATCACGGATTATAACTAAAGATTATTTGCGTTACCTTTGGCTTTTGCGATTTGCGATAAAGCGAAAAGTGCTTAGTCCTAAGTGACTTAGCTCAATGATTTAACAATTTCTAAAGGAAAAAAAACTCTTACTTGCTAGCTTTTTTTGGAAAAAACTAAAAGGGTCCCCATTTATTATTACAATAATGGTTATTATAAAAATGAAATGTGGGGTGGTGTTGTTGAATAGTACAACAATTGGCGATTTACTGGAATAATATCTCTGATAATTTTGAAATTCCTAAAACTTTCAAAATAAAAAAGGTTAAAAAAAAAGAAATTGGATGAAAGATTAAATAAGTAATATTTCTCTAAATAAAATAAACCTAACTAATTATAATTCATTTGATATCCTCTTAAAGATGAAAATTCCTATGCCTATATCAGTCATTACTCAAATTAAAGATAAAGTAGCAGGCTTTTGTAGATTAGATTTTTAAATAAACTCGTTTGTCATAGGTAGAGCCTCTACTGCCATCAAGCGTCTATAGCCTCAACAATTTTACCTTTTAAGCAACAATGATTCTATGTCCCATCCATGTAAGAATGCAGTTTTTAAAGATAAATCCAAAACAATATAATTTTTCTTGTTTTTTTCTTAAATAGCTCTTTTAACTAAATTTTTCTTTTTTATTACTTAAATCCATTGCTTTGGTGTGGTGGACAAATGGTCACAATGCCATTCATTGGTTGTAATTCAACTGAACAAGCTGGCTCATGATCAGATCCCTTGTATTTTGATTAAGATAATCTCAAGCCATTACCCTGTTTTGGTCTATAGTAGTGGTAATGTCAATATTATTATTTCCATATGAATATGGTAAGTAGGCTCTTGATGAGACCTCTTATCTTTTAATATTTAGTACATTACTTAGGATTACACTCCTAAAAAGAGAAAAGTTGACTAGACAGGGAGAATCACTGCCTCTTTAAGAGTTATGGATGACAATTTATTGAGTGAAGGATTCTTATATACAAAGAGTCTTTTACTTGGTTAAAGATATTTTTCTTGACTGATAATAGAACACAAGTCTTTTATAAAGTTGGATTTTCTCAAAGAATGAATAATTTTGGTAGAAAAAACAAAACTTTAGAGAGACATAACTTAATTAATTTTCAAACCTCTTAACTATTTCCTTAACAATATCTATTTATAAAGGCGAAAAGTCAAAATATTTCAAGAGATTTTATTGCAAGGCCAACGGTTATATTATTTAACTTTTATTTTCCTAAGAAAAGTAAAGACAATAATGTATAGGTGATAGAAGAGGTTATCTCCTATGAGAAGTATTTTTTCAAAATCTTCCCATTCACAGACAGAGAACCTTTCTTGCGTGATAAATCTTGTAATATAAATGTTGATGGGCCAATTTGCTCTGCAATTTGAAATGGTCCAAGCCACATAATTTGAAATTTGATATGCTTACATTTTTCCTCATGTGCTTTATCCCATTTTAGTACAAGATCTCCAAGTTGAAATGATTTTGTACTAACATAATTTGCATCAAAGGAATATTTAACTAACTGTTGATGATGAGGATGGTAATTTTGGCTTTCTCTCTCTCTTCTTCAAGTTTGAGAATTTGTGATTGTTTTAACTGCAAAGAATAATTTCTTCAATAAATTGAACCAAGGATAAAGAGGGAATAACTAGATTTGTAGGAATATTAACCTCTTTTCCATAGACTAAATTATATGGAGAAGCACCTATAGAGGTTTTTTGTAATATTCCAAAATTTTAGCCTCCAAGCTAAATGGAGTATTAGAGTTATTTTATCACTAGGAGGATGAATAATTGGGTAGGGAGGCCCATTAACCTCTTTAGAAGGATCAATAACACCCTAATGTGAAAAGGGGTAAGAATAAGCAGCTAATTTTAGCACCCTTAGGTGTGAATAGAGATGGGGACATGTTGATTCAGTCAACTTTGACCAAGTCAACTAAGCTGTCTAGATACATTGAATCTCCTTTGGACAACGCCGTTTTGGTGGAGGACAACTTGCATGAGCTTGATGGCACATGTGGATGGGACCCAATGAGGAGAGGTTCACTTGCTATATAGGAGGAGGATGGAGGCCTTTATTATTCATGCTTTTGTATTTTGATCTATTGATCTTGTCTGTTTAGACTTGGCTTCACCTTGCTGTTTAGCAAGGTAGCACTGGGTGTTCCTGAGCAGGAATCCCACCTCTCCCCTTGAGAGGCCTCTTGGGAGATCTTGTTCAGTATTTATCCACATCCAGGCTCAAGGCCAAGCATCATTCTTCAGTCCTAGTGTTATTTTTGCAGCAGAATATTGCTGAGTTGCAGGGTGTTGCATTGGAGGACTCTTACACCACTTCCGGGCCTGTTTCTCAGTAGAAGGTGATTTCCTCCTCTTGAGAAATCAGCTAGGAAGATTTCTGAGCACATTTCAGATCTTGGTAGCAGGACAAAGAAGTTCTCATCTCCTACAGCGCAGTCCCTTGCAGGAAGTGCATCATTTTGTGCAGATTTGTTGCAGCAGGGTTAAGACCCTTGTTTTTGAGTTAGTTTCCTAGGGAAAGGGCCAACCCTTCTCCTAGAAAACTAGAGGAAGGGATCCTCATCCCTCTTTTGTATTATTCAGCTATATTTCTATAATGTTGCAGTAAGACTACATTTTCTGAGCTGTTGATTCAAATCTACTCTTTTCTGGACATTTGTTTCATGAAACCCTTGCCAGGTTGGCTTTATAATGCAATAAGGAGGCCAAATCTATGTTTTCTTGGCATATTTTTCCATGTAACTCCAAATCCATGTATTTCATTATTTTATTGTAGAAACCCTCATAAAATAACGTTGTATATGCTTCAGTCTTTTTTTGCATAACTCAAGTCATGGGATTTGGCTATTTTTAAGCTGTGAGGTAGCTGGGAGGTCTGTTTAACATATCAAAAGGGATTTATTTCTGATCCCCTTTTGTATGTGAGACCCTAACAACATATGCTAAGGTAACCCAACATTATTTCACCCATTAATAACGCAGATCTTTAGAAATAACGTTTCCAGGGTCTAATTCTTGCATTTTCCCTACTTGGGAAGGTGTAGGCATTCTTCTATTGCTATTGTTTCACTCATTGGAGGGCTATGTGTTTTTGAACACATCATATAAGCTATATTTATACATCTCCAACTTCAAAATATCTTAATATATTCTTGTGGTTGTAGAAAATTCCAGTTTTGGGATATTACAGTGGTATTAGAGCTTCAATCTTGGTTCAGCCTGTGGAACTCAGTCATGAAGCTATCCAGAGAAGGAGAGATGAAAAGAATTCAAACTCCATTAGGTGGAGGAAAAATGGAAGATAAGCTTACAAAGCTTCTTCCAAAATCTGTGCAGTGCATCAATGAAAATCTTAAGAAGATGAGAGGAGAGATGGAATCTCCTTATGAGTTTGGATTTAGAGCCAGAAATGGATTGGCACATGATAGGTGTGAGCATGCACCTACACCCTATTATGCATAGTGCAGTCAAATGCCCAGGGTTTCTATGAGAAATATGAAAGAAGGAGAAATGCCGGAGGAGGGAGCTCTTAGCAATTTCCTACAAGAATATGAATCTCAAGCTGAGAAGTTTAGAGATCATATTACTTTCAAATATTTATGCAAGATCAAGGTGGAAAGGAGCCAACTACATGACATGGATATATTTTCTCTCTCTACCTTTGATGGGTCCCCAACTTGCTCAGCCAAAGCTTGGGTGGAGGAGTTGTGCACTTACTTGCAGCAGCACCCAGTTTCTGAAGAAGAAGCCATCAGAGTTGCAGCACTGCACTTTGAAGGTAAGGCATATTCTTGGTGGATTTTTGTGTCATTTTCATTGAAAAACGTTAATACTTCTTTTGCAAAGTTCACTAAAATATTGGTTGAGATATTTGATGCAAAACATAAAACAATCAAACCACATAAACTTTTACATAAATTGGAAGAACCTGTAAACTCATAACCACTTCAGAAACCTATTGGAGGAGATCATATCTTGCATGACACCTTGCTGAAGGTAAGATATTTATTTCATGGCCTTGGACAAGAGAGAATGAGGGTTACTTTTACAAAGGAGGAAACTCTTATTGAGAAATTATCCCCTATTCATATTGAAGATGAAGAGAAGGATGGGGGTTACAATGCTGTCACATCTAGAGCATATCTAGTGCCTCATGCAGAGGAATGAGGAGCACATGCTCCAACAGGAGGATTTCTTGTGACATTGCAAGAATTTCCCCAGGATCTCACATGTGGGAGGCAAGGTAAAGTCAATGAGCAGCTTGATTGTGAGATGGTATTGATGGAAGGAGAAGGTAGGGAGGAAGGACATCATTACTTAATGAAGAGCACACACCCCTATCTATTTTAGAGAGCTGGTGCAAGGAGGAAGGAGACTGGTTTGCGCTGTGAGGGAAAGGGCAAGGTTTCCCAACCATATAGACAGTCTTCCCTTGCCATGGATGTCTCAATACATGGAGGCATTCCACCGGGGAGACCACCAGACTTGGAGTTGGCAAGAGGAATCTTTCCATTTGGTTCACCACTCTTAGATTTTGGGGAGGTGAAAACTTTGGAGGAGTCCAGTGTAGCGCAGAGAGTTTTGGAAAAACTCAAGGAGGAGGAGGACATCCTCCCATTTTTAGCACCACCCACTCTCACTACCTATACTGTGCTGACAGAGGTTGCTACAGTCATGGAGGATGGCACCTTCATGGTGCAAGGGATTTGCTCCATGGATTTGGAGAAATAGAGGGTACTTCCTTTGAGAAAGGAATCCTCCATACATTGGAGTAGATGGAGGCCACTCATGCTTGCTTTGGCCAAGATCGGAAGATTCTTTACGGAGGAGAGCTTTTCATGGGAGGCCAACTTCCAAAGGTCACTACTTCTTTTTGAGCATGAGCAGCTGCATGATGGGCATAGAAGCGATTTGGAGGATAAATTTTGCATGAGGGATGTCAAAGGAAAGGACAACAACGAATGTAGAACTTCACATTGCAGATCACCAACGCTGTCCCTTAGGAGGATTGATCTTTATTGGAGGTCTCAACTCTTGGTAGAGTACTCCAAGGATCCTAGTGCTTGCATGATTCTTAATGATCCTGATGGAGATGAATGATATATGGTGGATGATATGGTCATCTATTATTATGGCAGAGTCTTCTTGACTAGAGCTTCTAAGCTCAAGGAGAAGCTGCTGCATGCAGCACATGAAGACTTCTTCTCCATGCATTTTGATGCATATCTTGCCTTGGCAGAGGAGTTCATTTGGGAGGGAATTTAGCAAGACATATTTCAACATATGGAGAGATGCATAGCCCAGATGATGATGGAGAGGATGCCACAGCCACCTTCCTACTCATTGGGAGTAAGGGAGCATTTTCAGTTGAGCCATTTCAGCTCAAGTCTTCAAGTGCATGATGGAGAATGTACAATTTCACCTTATGTTTTGTACTTCTTGTATTTTTATGAGCAACATATTGTACCAAGGAGGATTATTCCTTATTGCATATTGTATAATGATGTACTTGAAGCCATTTGTAGCATCAAGATTGACTATCTCATTGGTGGTTTGTGGGGAAATCCACATGATTTTTGGTGTGCACCATTGACACCCTTTTGTAATTTCATGCTTATATCTTGTAAAATGATTGTGGCAGAAAACAAGTGGCTGGAAAAGCTCTTGTTTTTGTTTGATTTGATGCAAGAAAGGAATGCACTACGCTGGTTCCTTGTATGGGACCTTGATCCACTTTCCGGTTGTCATATGATAACTTATTTCTATTGGTTTCCGCTTCCATGTATTGCTGATATCTCTATGTTCAAGGGAAGCTTTGATTGGAGAGTGGGATATGAGTTAAAGATGCCCATTGGGAGGATGATTCCCCCTACTTTACATGATGCATGTTTCCAGAGGAGCAATGGGCAACCCATGATTTCCAAATTACATCTCTCGTCTTCATATGGGAGAAGCCATTTGGAGAGTTTGAGTTTTTGGATGAGGCATTTCATGGTTTATTTGTTTGATGAGGTAGCTTGGGCCACTCTTGGAGGTCATGATATTTCAGCCCAAGATCAGTAGCAGCCCCACATTTATCATAGATGGAGAGAGAAACCACTTGGTTGGGAGGATCCAATCTCTCTATGCAGCCCCAATACATTGTATGAACCAGGGGTTGGGGATATTTTTGAGCTAACTAGATTGGCTTATTTCATTTGGATGATAGCATGGGTGTGGGAGTCACTCAATGGGAACAATATTCCCCATGTAAATCATCACTTCTACCTTGAGGAGGCCATTGGATAGCAGGAAGGTTTCCACTTACATCTTCCACCTTTCTATGATGTGAGCCATATGGTTTTGCATGCTTGGGAGGAGACATTGGAGGACAAATTTGTAGTAGGTCATGTTGAGCAGTGGTGGAGACTTTTTGATGAGGAGGCCACAAGAAGAGGAGGGGAGGATTTTTCTCTCCTTATGCAGTTGCTTGAGGACAAGAAACATTTTGGAGGGGAGGACTGTAATATTCCAAAATTTTAGCCTCCAAGCTAAATGGAATATTAGAGTTGTTTTATCACTAGGAGGATGAATAATTGGGTAGGGAGGTCCATTAACCTCTTTAGAAGGATCAATAACACCCTAATGTGAAAAGGGGTAGGAATAAGCAGCTAATTTGAGCACCCTTAGGTGTGAACAAAGATGGGGACATGTTGATTCAGTCAACTTTGACCAAGTCAACTAAGTTGTCTAGATACATTGAATCTCCTTTGGACAACGCAGTTTTGGTGGAGGACAACTTGCATGAGCTTGATGGCACATGTGGATGGGACCCAATGAGGAGAGGTTCAATTTCTATATAGGGGGAGGATGAAGGCCTTTATTATTCATGCTTTTGTATTTCGATCTATTGATCTTGTCTGTTTAGACTTGGCTTCACCTTGCTGTTTAGCAAGGTAGCACTGGGTGTTCCCGAGCAGGAATCCCACCTCTCCCCTTGAGAGGCCTCTTGGGAGAGCTTGTTCAATATTTCTCCACATCCAGGCTCGAGGCCAAGCATCATTCTTTAGTCCCAGTGTTATTTCTGCAGTAGAATATTGCTAATTTGTAGGGTGCTGTAGTGGAGGACTCTTACACCACTTCCGGGTCTGTTTCTCAGTAGAAGGTGCTTTCCTCCTCTTGAGAAATAATCTAGGAATATTTCTGAGCACATTTCAGATCTTGGCAATAGTCCAAAGTAGTTCTCATCTCCTACAGCGCATTCCCTTGCAGGAACTGCGTCATTTTATGTAGAGTTGCTGCAGCAGGGTTAAGACCCTTGTTTTTGCGCTAGTTTCCTAGGGAAAGGGCCAACCCTTCTCCCAGAAAACTAGAGGAAGGGATAATCATCCCTATTTTGTATTATTCAGATATATTTCTATAATTTTGTAGTAAGACTGCATTTTCTGAGCTGAATATTCAGATCTGCTCTTTCTTGTACATGTGCTTCATGAAACCCTTGCCGGGTTGGCTTTTATAATGCAATAAGGAGGCTAGTTCACTGTTTTCTTGGCATATTGTTCCATGTAACTCCAAATCCATGTATTTCATTATTTTACTACAGAAAGCCTCATAAAATAATGCTGTGTATGCTTCAGTATTTTTCTGCATAACTCAAGTCATGGGATTTGGCTATTTTTAAGCTGTGAGGTATCCGGGAGGTCTGTTTAACATATCAAAAGGGATTTATTTTTGATCCCCTTTTGTATGTGAGACCCTAACATCATATTCTAAGGGAACCCAATGTTATTTCACCCAGTAATAACGCAGATCTTCAAAAATAATGTTTCTAGGGTCTAATTCTTGCATTTTCCCCACTTGGGAAGGTGTAGGTGTTCTTTTATTGCTGTTGTTTCACTCATTGGAGGGCTATGTGTTTTTTAACACATAATATAAGCTATATTTCTGCATCTCCAACTTCAGGATATCTTAAAATATTCTTGTGGTTGTAGAAAATTCCAGTTTTGGGATATTACACTTTATGTGTTATACGATTTGCCGATAGAGAAAATGTTAAATATTTATGCCAATTTATTTGACTCTGATAAATAGTTTGTTTAATGATCGTAATGAGGTTTTTATTATTTTATTCTACCAAACCATTTACTTGGGGATACTAGTTAGTGGAATACTTAAGTTTGAAACCTCTTTTGAGAGCAAATTCTATCATAGCATTGCTTGAGAAATACAATGCATTGTCAAACATCAAGGAAGATGGTAATCCAAATCTGGTAATGTTAAATTGATCAATAAATTCGATAATGTTGTCACAATTGGTTACCTTTAGTGGAATTGCTTCCACCATTTAGTAAAGAAATCGGTTGCTGTAAGGATGTATCTATGTTGCTTTAAAGAGTGAGGAACGATCTCACCTATTATGTCTAGTCCCCCTTGCTCAAACAATTGTTCAATATTGACTGGATGTAATGGGAATGCAGGTTTCCTTTGTCTTCCAACAACAGTTTGACATATTTTTAATTTCCTTACGTACTCATGTGCATATTTGAACAAGGTTAGCCAGTAATAACCAGCATGCAAGATTTTATGTGCTGTTGTTTCTCCTCCTAAATGTCCACCAGCTAGCCCATCATGAAGTTCCTACAAAACCTTTTCTACCTCAGATTTTTCAAGGCACCTTAGAAAATTAGAGTCATAATTTTTTTTTTTTGAATAAAACATCATCAACAATTTGATATTTCTTTTCTTTCAATCTCAAAGCTCTTTTCTTTTTGTAACTGAGTAGCATAGGGGCATATCCAATTTTTAAATAGAAAATGAGATCAACGTATTGAGATTCAGTATCGTTGAGGCTTACCTGAGATATTTGAATGTCATCACTTGTATTTTATTCTTCTGGTAAGTTGGATGATCCTATTAACATTCTGAAAAAACCTTGACCTCTAAAAATTTTAGTTGGTCTGATTTCAACATCATATTCTTGCAATGAAATTACCCAGTTTCCTCTTTTTTCTCCTACTTCTCTTTGCATCAGTAATTTCCTTACTGCTGAAAATGGAACTATGATTTTAGTATGAGTTGTGAGGAGAAATGGTATGAAATGTTTTATTGACTTGGAGACAACGAATTCTTGTTTTTACATAACAGAGTAATTTAATTCGACACCTTGCAGATTCGAACTAAAGAATGAGATGGGTGCTTCTATTTTTTGACCATTGAGTTGGGTTAAAATTACAACATACAATGTTAACTGATGAAAATGCGTATAAAACAAAATGATTAGAAAAAAATTGAGTTGTCAGGGATGGAACGTTAATAATAGCTTGTTTGACCAAGTCAAAGGCTTCTTTTTCGTTGTGACCCCATTTGAAAACTTATTTTTTCTTAATCATATTCTGTAAAGGTAAAATTATCTGTGAAAAGTCAGGGACAAACCTCTTTACAAAATTTATTTGTCCAAGGAAATACTGCATTGATTTATTATTATGAGGTAACGACATTTTTTCAATTTGCTTAACTCTTTCTGGATCAATATAAATACCCTTTTTTGATACGATGAATCCTAAAAGCTTACCTTCGCTTAAGGCAGAGTAAGAATTTTTTGGAATTATCAAGATTCCATATTTCATACATTGTTCAAATATTTTCTTAATGTCGTTTAAATGGATGCTTCTCTTCTTGGAATAAATAATGATATCATCCAAGTAAATAACAACTGATTTGTGAATGAATCCTTTAAAGGCTATATCCATTGCTCTTTGAAATGTGGCGCTTGTATTAATCAAACCAAAAGGAATTTTTTGCTAAGAATATGTTCCACATTTAGTTCTCAATGTGGTTTTCAATCTATCATCTGGATGAACTAGGATTTGGTTATATCCTGAAAATCAATCAAGAAAAGACATGAGCTCAAAACCAGCTATTGACTGCAGTACTTGTTCCATGGTTGGTAGTGGAAATTTGTATTTCCGACATGCTTTAATCAAATTTCTAAAATCTATGCATATACGAATATCACCATTCTTTTTCCTAATAGGCACTAAATTGGACACCCATTTTGAATGCCTAACAAGAAATATGATTTTGGCCTTAAGAAGCTTATTAAGCTCTGATTTGATTTGATTCTCAAGGTTTGGATGAATTTTCCTTAGTTTCTGTTGCATTGATATATCATTAGATATCATGGGTATGGTGTGCTTTATAACAGAGGTATCATAAGTTTTGAGATCGGAATAATCCCAAGCAAAGATAATTTTATATTTCTTCAACATTCGAATTAATGACAATCTTTCATCAGAGTACGAATCTAGACCTAGATTGATATTTTTAGGCTTGTCATCATTTCCAAGGTTTACTAATTCGAATTTTAGAGTTTAACTTTGAATTTTGGCATTAGTTACCTTTTTAAATCTTTCTTTGAGATCATACAAATCTTCCAATTTGACTACAACTTTGGGTATTGTATTTTCATCTTCAACGTTATGTTCTAACTGTATGTCATGCTCATTTTCATCTATGATTTTGTCATCATATGACCCTTCAGATGTTAGAAAATTTACAATATCATAATCATCATTGAAGACTCGCCAATTTGTGACATTATCAGGAATGGATGGCCTAAAAACTGATTCAATAGAAAATCTATCGGGACTAAATTCCTCAGATGGTATGAGTTTCGATGCAACATTCACTAACAGATCAACACTAGCATTTTGAAGTTTACGTATAAGAGAAATATTAAATGCCAAAAAATGAGATGTAAGATCTTGGACTAATGATTGATAATGTCTAAGATGTCCAGAAAGGCAATGGATAGTATTTCTTACCTGTTTAATGATGATTTTTGAGTCTACAAAAACCTACAAATATTTGATATTGAGGCCAATTGCTTTGTATAATCCTTTTATTAATGCTTCATATTCTGCAGTATTATTTGTACATTCAAATTCTAACCTACAAGATAACATGGTATTTTCTCCTTTTGGGCTGATTAAAACATAACTAGCTCTTGCACCATCGTTAGATTTGGAACCATCAAAGTAAAATGTCCAAAACAAAGTTTTAACTATTGGTTTATTTACAAATGTTTTTCACTTGGAAGTATCTATTTGTGAAAAGTTTTCAGTCTGTGAGATGAAAACATTATCCAGAAAAGGAGACTTTTGTGCATTAAAATTCCCTAAAAATGATTCAAATGAATAATTTCCAATAATATTATTAATGAATGCTATTGGCTCATTATCACCTTCAAATTCAGTCACTCTATGTTTCAGGTGTTTCTCTCGGTCAACTCGAATTTGATTTGGTTTGCCATTGTAAGGAAGCCATATGTGAGACCAATCTATAGAAAAATCATCCATGGAGTTTTTTAGACCAGTCTCTACTTAGAATTAGATTGTAAAATTGAGGAATATCAAGTACCAAAATATCTATTATTTGACAGACTTTTGGATTTGATGAAAGTCTAATGCTGACAAAATTAATTTCCCCTAAGAACTCTACTTTAGTTCTGTCAATCTGTACTATGTGGAAGACATAATTTTGTGGAGTGATATTCAGATTACCACATACTATTGTTGGCATTATATTGGAAGAGGCTCCTGAGTCAACCAAACAATTATGAAGGTTTTTATTGAAAATTTCATAAGTTAAGAGGAAGGGAGGTGTATGTGAATTAGATCTGTTACTGATCAGGATGAAATCGGTAAGATTGATTATATTTAAAGAATTTTGGGGTTTTCCCATGCCTTTAGTAGCCTGAAATACAACAACAGTAGGTCAAGGTGATACAGGAACTACTGTTGGCTTTAGGGGTCCTGAACTAGGTTCGGATTTATGGTTTACCAACAAACCCCTGTACTACTGGCCCTTTCGGAAATGGCCTATGGATGCAGGTCAAGGTCTCACCCGAAGTAGTATGGGAGGGTGATGGAACCAGGTTTCCGAACCCTGAGAGAGAAAGAGGAAGTTAATGGAAGCGGGTCCTTTAGTGTAGGCCTACGCAAGAGAAGCCCTAAACATGAATCTTAATCAGACGTAGATTGAGCAAGACCCATTAACTATAAGAAAACCAAACAAAATATACAAATATGACCGGATTTATGCATTCACTTTATTCAACAACATTGCATCTATGTGCACATTCAATAAATCATCAATATTCAACAAGCAGATCCCACTATCACATGTAGCTGGAAAATTAGAACATTGGATATCAAAATAGTCTTTCCATTCATTCACACTTTGATTCACTTACAGACTCTATCTATCAGCCCGCGCAAATAGCCAGTGGGGTCCGCACACAATAGGACTCAGGATCTCCGCGCACATAGCCAGCAAGAGCCCTTACCCAGACAATTAATGACAAATCCACAAGTTCGTATTCACTTTTGTTCATTTCTACTTACCTTAGACTCAATTTATATATCTATTTATAGCATGCTAGCCTACGCTATCCTATGGTCCACAAAATGTGGTTTGCGGACCCTTGGTCTACCCTTTGACCCATTACAATTCATTGGGGGTTTTGACCCACCCCAAACTCCCTGCGCTAGACTAAATATTACAAAATATTACAAAACTGGACAAAATTGCGGTTAGGGAACCCTGTTCCAACAGTCCCCCAACAAATATCGTGACTCGTCCTAAGTCACAGTGCCGGCGAGGTCTTCATCATTTCCTTAAGTTTTTCAATCGTGACGGTTAATGGGGGCAAAAAATGAAGGCTTTGCACGATGGTGGTCTGCGCAATATCAACCAGCTTATACAAAGTTGGGTCTTCAGTTGTAGCGCTAAAACCGTCCAAGGTCTGGTTCAACTGTCGCATAGCCACTTCTAACTCCTACGAGAGCTCAAGAGGTTCATCAGCCCAGGGCGTGAGATGGTCGCTGAGTACCTGCTTCTTATGCCAGAGCCCCACAACTTCACTTTAGAGTGCATGGATGGTCCGAAGACATGCTAGTTGCTGTGCTGGAGCAAGGGTGGTCATAGTGGCTTCCATTTATTCAAAATCCAGTTCCTTTTGGTGCAATTCTTGATCAATTTGACAGAGGAGAGAGTCATACTATACCTAGGACCATAATTCCATAGCAGTCTCAAATAGAGTGGTGCCCTGACTGATTTGCGCTGTAATAGTGTTCATTGATTCTGTTACCAGTGCTACTCGCTGGGCGCACACTTTCGAGGTGGGGGGGGGAGGTCTCAGGCTGTATCTTGCCTTGCAATGATTCTATATGAAGTTAAAAATCGGCCTTAACAACCTGTACCTCAGTCCGAGACGACTTCAAGGAAGTGACCAAGCCCTAAACCTTGGCTTGCGGCGTGTTAGCCCCCCTATGAAATTTTTGACAAGCAAATAGGGGGCTAAATTGTTTTTGAGCCTTCAAGGAATGCATTTCCTCTGAAAACATTGTCTCCTTGAAGCCTCCATGTGTCTTTTATCCTTTGATAGTATCCCCTCTGCTGATTTCCCTTATAAAGCCTCTCTGTTGATGAGGAAATGCCCAAAGGCTTCCTTTTCCCTCTTATTTCCCCTCATTTAGCCTCTTTTCATCCCCCTTGTCTTCCCCTTCTATTTCCCTTCTTACCCTTCATTTCCCCCTAAAATCCCCTTTAAATTCCCCCCTTAACCTTTGTTGGCCTTCTTTCCCCCCCCTTTTTCCCCCTATCGTTTCCCTTTAAAACCTCCAAAATCCATCAAAATGGGCAAAAAACCCATGTTCTGACCTTATTATAAGGCCTAGCCCCTTTCCCTTAACCACTTCCCCACATGTGCCCCGACGCTGGGACCAAGCGCTTAAGTCTCGAGCGCCAATCGCAATCGGAAGGTCGGGCGGGTGCGTATTTCCTTTGTAAACAGCAAAAGCCCCGATGCGATCGTTTTATTAATCAAGTCTCGCGATGTAATCAAGGCCATTGATCTACCCTGCAGATCCAACGGTGGAGATCTAATCGCAACCCTTCTCCGATCGCAATCGCAAGTCTCAACAATGCCGCTCCGATTGCCGTCCTCCGATCTCATCCTGGCCGTTGATCTGCCCCGCGATCCGATGATTATCGCTCAATCGCACCCCCGCCTGATCGCTGATCGCAAGTCCTTCTCCCGACGCTCTGATTAAATCACAGCCGTCCATCTCCCCACTGATCCTACGGCTCAGCGCTAATCGCTTCATTCCCTTCGCACCTCCTGTTTCTCCCTCCGATGGTCCTCCCCACGGTCGATCTGGACCCGAGATCAACGACCAGTGCTTAATCGCAAGCCTCCGCCCAATCGCAATCGCAACGCTCAATGTGTACCTCCCGATTGTGATGCTCCAATTTAATCCGGACCGCCCATTCTCTCACAGATCCGACGGTCATCGCTCCATTGCACCTGCCCCTCCGATTGTTGTCCCAACCGTTGATCTGTCGGTTGATCGGATGGTCTGCGCTCAATCGCAAGCCCATGCCCGATCGCAATCGCAAGACCCTCTCTCCGTCCCCCGATTAGATCCTGGCCGTCCGTCTGTTACATGATCCAACAGCCATCGCTCTTCCCTTTTCCGTTGATCACGAGTCCTCTCTCTTTCCTCCGATTCAATCTGGACCGTCCGTTTCTCCGCAGATCAACGGTCCAACATTAATCGCAGCTTCTTCCGCCTCCCCCCCGATTACATCTGGGCTGTTCATCCTTCCCCAATCTAACGGTCAGGATATAATCGCCCTCCGCCTCTGCTGGGTCCCACTATTTCATTCATCACCGTCGCATTTCTTGCATTTTGATTATTTTTTCAGTTTCGTATATTGTTACCATGGGTCAATCTCCACCGTTGATCTTCGTCTCCAGGCCAGGATCTAACGGTCTGCGCTGCATATTCACACCGAACCCTATTATCCGTGCATTCCACCACTCCACTGCATTTTCATCGTTCGTTTGCATCATACCGTTGTTTCCGCCACCGCCGCGCCACCATTTCGTTCACCTTGCGTCGATTGCTCCGTCCACCGTTTTCATCACAAAGTGTGATGTGTTGCAGAGTTTCTAAAGGAAGAGGACCGCCGCTGTTCAATGTACTGCCTCAATGGCAAGCGGCGTAGTCAGGATCAAATCCAATGATTCAGTACCATCAGGAAGGTCAAGGAATGGGGCTGTCAGGACCTACATTAAAGGAAAGCGGAGATCAAACGCCGAAAATCTTGCCGGCGCCATTAAAAGCTCGAGCTAACCCGACAGAGGCAGTCATGACGCAGGAAGGATTTTCAGTACAGGGCAGAGGGATTAGTGCGCGTCAACAAAGATCTTAAGCCCTGAAACAGAGGTTTAAAGAGGCAAAGCATCATTTTAAAAGACCCCGAGGATCGATTCTAGAGATCCTGAACATCAATAAGAGGTAATATCAAGGTTTCTTATTAGCAGAATGTCTTTCCATAAAGGACATGTCTTCCATACAGTATTTATTATGCGCCGTGTCCCTGAAGGAGTTCTCCGTCCCAGCTATAGTTCAGAGCAATCTAACATCCATGAGGCAGACCTCCCAGCAAGTTATTTCATTTTGTTCAAATCACCTGAAGTACTACAGCCCAAAGGTCAAATCGTATCCGGAGCAGATCTTTCTTTCACGAGAGAGGTGACAATGATTAAATATACAGTGTACCAAGAAGAATGGGCCTCGGCCCTGCATTCATTGTGGTGTTTAATTGTAACATTTAAAACTCACCTACCTCCTCAGCCAGTCCTCTGTGTCTCTTCTTCTATAAAGCACAGAGGGATATCATTGTAATGGTTGTTGATGCATTATCAGTGAATTGTAAGCATTTTTGTCCCGAGCCAAGTTTCCTGTGTAATAGTTGTATGATAGGCCGAGAAATATGATGTATTCAGGCTGAATGTAAAAGCTTTGGGCAGTGATGTACCTGATTGGTGTTGTGTTTAACATGATAAGAAGTTTTCATTGGATCCTGATCTACAGCAGTTGGTGATGTTTTTCTTATCTCTGTGTTTATTTCCATTTCATTTCGTGTTCTTCTGACTGACATCTGAATGCATGATATAAGATTTACCCTTGTTAGGTACCTTATATCCCAGCTCTCTCAGTCTTTGATGTTTTCCGCTCATATGTGTGTCTGAATATTGTTTTTAATTAACTAAACCAGTGTAGTGGATGATTATTGCCTGCTCTCTGATGTGCAAGTTAATAAGATCAGTGTTCAGATGTTTTTGTTAAGATTTAATTGAAAGAGGTTAGGAGTATTGGGAGGTTTAGGAGCCTGTCTCTGCCTCTTCATAACCTATCCCTTCCATATAAGCCTTTTCAAGATCCCTTATGTTGCCTATGGTTTTGTCCAAGCAGGCTTGGAGTTAAATGACCTCTGGCCTGATCTATAGACAAAATCAGATGGTTCTCCATCCTTCATTTTCATTCCTTGATGTTCCATCCCACCAATCAGTCTTGGAGATCCAAATGCTCTAGATGACTAGCCCAATTGAAGCTTATACATTGAACATAAGTAAATCCTTTCTTGACTCCATTGCCCAATGGCCTTGATGTTCCCTGAATTATCTATCTTTGCCTAGCTTCCTTCTTTACCTGTCCTTGTCTTATGGTGAAACATTCCTTCCTGATTCTCATCAACCAAACTCAAACAATCAAACCAACAACCTTGAGCCCATAACTAGCCTAAAATCATAACACCCGAGCTTCAAAGACGTAACCTTTGACTTTCATAGAGAGATCCCTCTCTGGACCTAGGAGGGCTAGATCCTAAGGTCCCAAAGTGGTTCTATGTTGTCTCATCTTTTGGTCTCTGTCAACCTGGCCAAAACATGGGAACCCCAACATGATGGCGACTCTGCTGGGGAATTCTGAGTGCTTTCATTTCAAACATCCTTAGAAGCTTAGAGCTCTGGCTAGGTTGACAGTAAGTCACACCTTTCTTGAATCAGCCTCCATTATTGAATATCCACCATACTCTTAGACAGAGCCTGGATAGGGCCAGGTAGCCTCCAGATCTCATCCTCTATTCAGGGGTGACATATCTGGTAAATGCCCTCCCAATCAATCTCTGGTTGGAGCTTGTTGCTTTAGAGGAGATTCCTGAAAGGTGATAGTGCCTGAGCACTGTGGTGGACAGTGTACCCTAGAATCATCTTAAACCCTTCACCTGGCGACTCCATTGATCCTAAACGTTAAAGACTCCACTGGTGATCAGTAGGCCTGTTGATTATTTCGGTTTCACATCAGACTCCACTGGGAGACCAGTTCCCAAGACAATATTAACCACAGTAGAAATAACAAGTAGGGCTAAGCTGCTTGGCTTATAAACAGCACTCTGGCTTACAGAACCATTCATACAAGAGCTTTCCCTGATCCAAACCCACCCGAAACAGTTGATAATCCTGAGAGAATCCTTAAAAGAACACCCGTGAGTAGGAGATCAACTATTTCCGGCAAAATTCATAGAGCCAATTCTGCACCAGAATATCTTGCAGCTCTATTAGACCCTTTCTTCGACCTAGGCCTCCAAAACATATTACCTAGAACTAGGTCATTCAGTTTTTCTGACCAGCTAGACACTAGGGACAACGAAACCCCTCCTTCCACACCACCTGATCTCCACTTTCTCCAAAACTTGGGGCTTTCTCACCCTAGATCTGCTCAACAGACTTCTGCTGGCCCTATCATCCCTATCATCCAACTACCAACTGCTCAAGCCAACCCTATACCTCAGCAGAACATCATCATGGCAGCCTCGTATGCACCTCTAGTTTTGCCTCAGCCTCTACTGCCCTTACCAAATGATTATCAGTCAAAAATCCCACACTTCCCTGCTAAAGAGCCTACAACAGCGCAACAACATGTAGATAAAATGGAGGACTCTTTTGACTATATGAAAATTGATGATGAAACAATCAAAATGAGAATTTTTGCGCAGAGCCTGGGGGGAGAGGTTAAAAAGTGGTTTAAGAACCTACCTGCTGGTAGTATCCAAGATCTCCCTGCTTTATACCAGACTTTCATCAACAAATGGGAAACTAGAGCAAACCCTCAGCAGCTCCTAGCAGAATACATGTCCCTTAAGAGGAACGTGGGGGAAAGCGTTCATGATTACACCACTAGATTCAACAGTATTTACAACGCCCTTCCTCCACACATGAAACCTCCGCAAGGTATGGCCCTGGCCAAATATCCTGATGGATTTGATGCTAACATGGCCTATGAGCTTAGAGATAAAGAATATACCACGTTGGAGGATATGCAGAAAGGGGCAGTAAACATAGAGGCAAATTTGATTGAAAAAAGGGCCAAACTGAGAGCTGAGAAGAGAGTAACATACAAGGATGACACTATAGCCTCCACTTCAGATCCTAATATTGACAGATTGTCTAAGAATCTGGATAAGCTATGCCAAGTGGTCGAAAAGATGGCTATCACTCATAACAGGAACCAAAATCAAAACCAAAACCAAAACTTTAGAAGAAACAACAACACCCCCAACAGACAGAAAGAGTCAGATCAGCAAGTCATTCCCCCTTTCCAAAACTTCCTTGATGAGGATGAGGGAATCATAGAAGAGTCTGAAGGGAATGTGATAAACATGTTCGAAACAGAAGATTCGATCCTAAACTGTGATTCAGAAGAGGGCCAACCCTCAACCTCTTATGGGGAGGAGGAATGGTTTGAATCTGAGGATTATAGGTTGGGATTCGAAAATGCCATGTTACAGGTCAGAGAACAATATGAGCTCAGGAGTAAAAAGAAACAAGACACTTCCAAACCTAAAACTCCTGAGGTAACCATCAAAAAGAGGCCTGAAAAATCTTCTAAAGTAGCTGCTGTGAACAACAACTCAACGGCCAAGAGTTCTGAGAGTAACAAAGAAAAGGACAACCAAAACAATGAAAAACAAAGTCAACCAACCAGTAGCACTAGCACCTCAGTTAGTGCTCCTGATAAAACTGTGTCTACACATGTACATAATGAAAAGACACAAACCGATCCAGCTACTAAGGTGGTTGCAAATAAAACAGAGTTGAATACTTCCAAGAGTCAATCCACTTTCAGTTTAGAAAGTGAGATTGCAAAAATCAAAATCTCTGTACCATTATCAGAGCTGGCCTCTCAGGATGTATATAAGGGCCAGATTTTGAAAGCATTAAATCTGAGTATAAATAATGACACTGTAAATTTGAGCGATGATCAGCCTGCCCTCTTATTCGGTCCTAAGATTGAAGGTAAGTTCCAGGAAGGGGTAGTACCACCTTTCTATATTAGTCTCAACATTCATGACAAAATACTCCACAATGCCATGCATGACTCTGGTGCATCACACAATCTAATGCCTAAGGTAGTCATGGAAAAGCTAGGCCTAGAAATTACCAGACCTTACAAAGACTTATACTCTTTTGACTCTAGTAGAGTAAAATGCCTAGGCCTCATCAAATACTTATGTGTGAGCTTAACTCAAATCCCTGCTAAATGTATGGTCATGGATGTAGTGGTGGCAGACGTGCCACCCAAGTATGGCATGTTACTATCAAGATCGTGGGGAGCCAAGCTGCAAGGCACCATGCAAATGGATGGCTCATATGCCACTATCCCTATATTTGGCCAATCAAGAAGACTGTATAGAGAGTCCCAAATGAAATTCCTAGTCAGTAGCCCCTCTCCGATCGCAATCACAAACCGTTTCGTCTGACCCCCGATTGCGATTGAGCGATTAGATCGTGACCGTTCGTTTCCTCCGTGATCGGACGGTTCAGGTTTAATCTCCCTCCGCCTCCGCTGGGTCCCACTCCATTCGTTCGTTCCCTTGTTTTTGTGTGTTTGCCTGTGTAATTCGCCCAAGAGATAACTGTGGGCTTTTACACTAACAAATGTTCTTCCACCACTCTTCATCATTTCTCCGCCGCTATGTGTTCTTTCCATTGGTTCTCCACTATCCCGCCACCTTTCCGCCGCCTCCGCAGCATTTCCTCCACCACCACCGCCCGGCTTTACAGTCTCTTTCCACTGTGCAGAATAGTACAGAGATGGCCCGTTCTGCATTGCCAGCGACCAGCAGAAGGAATTCAAAGGGGTTGGTGCCTGTTATTAATGAAATTAAATGTCTTGCCCCATATTCAAAGGATCAAGGCACAGTTCGAAGACCAAGAGCACGCGGTAAAGTCTTATCTGTGTTTATATATCAGCAAAAGTACTCTTCTCCAGAAGGACATCTTCCCACAGCAATCTCCATGCCTCCTCGAGCCCTTAAACAGATTAATGCACTGACAGAACTTCTCAAGAGATTGTCAAACAACATTAAAGAAGCATGGAGGGCCTTGCATACTTTCATCCAGTTCATTTATTCCAGAAGGCTAGCACAAAGCTCTAGACACCGTAAGGATTTAAAGAATGTATCAGAGGTCAAAATCGACCTGACAGAGATCTCCGAACCAGTCTCAGAGTACCTACAGCGTTGCAGATAGCCATTAAGCAGTGTGGGCGTGGACACTTCCACCATTCTGTCTTAATGAGTCTCATTTAATTGTCTATCTACCTCTGTTTCTTCCTCTTCTCCTATAAAAGACCCACGAGAACATAATGTAAAGGTTGTTGTTTCCTTGCTGGGCATCCGCTGTTAGAGGGATTCATTTGACTGTTAGAACAGTCTTGGGAGGGAATAGCAGAGTAGTTTGTATGTAATAGGCTGGGAGGAGAAGTCTGGACTGTAACAGCCATTGAGCTTATTGTACATGACTAGTTTTGAATCAATTAATCAAAGCACATTTCACAGGATCTTGGTCTATTGCTATTGGTGATGTTTTTCTTAACTCTGTTATTTACATTTCCATATTGTTTCATGTTCTTCTGGTAGGCATCAGAATAATGGTATAGGATTCACCCTTGTTTGGTGCCCTATGCTGTCTGCTCTCCCTACCTTTATGTTTTCTTCTCTGTGTGCTATCTAAGAGCTGTTTTTAGTTGATTTAACCAGCGCAGTAGATGTTATTTCTTGTTGGCTGATGTATGAATTGGTTGAATCGGTGCTTAGATGTTCTTGCTGGGTTTCAGCTGGAAGGTTTGGGAACACTGGGGATAGGTGAAAGCCCTGTCCACTAGGATCCTTGCACGACCAACTTACCTTTCTAAGATCCTTTCGTTTACCTTATCTTTGTTTTCCCTTGGAGTTGCTAAAGCAGGCCTGGAGTTAAATGACCTCTGTTCTGATCTATAAGCAGCCCCGTTGTCTCTTTGAGAGCTGCCTTTGAGTATGTCCAAGCAGGTCTGGAGTTAAATGACCTCTGGCCTGATCTATAGACAGAAATTGGGTTGTTCTCCTTCTTTCACTTTTCTCCCTTAATGTTCCACCCCATCATCTAATCTAAAGATCCTCTAGTATTAGATGAGTTTCCCTTTGGAAGCCTTGGCTAGTGGATGCAAGTAATTTCCTCCCATGACTCCCTAGCCCAATGGATGGCACGGTCTTGGCCCATTCTCCTTGCTGAAGCCTCCTGCTGTTCTGTTCCTTTCTTCCCATTGCTTTCCCAGTCTGTGATCTCCTAACCAACCCAGCAACCCTTCAACCAAATCATTTTAAAACCCCCCTTCTGCGCTTCATAACTAGCCTAACATCTCATTCTGAGCTTCAAAGATAAATCATTCTTTTTTTATTGGAGAGATCCCTCTCCGGGTCCAGGAGGGCTAGATCCTAGGGCCCCAAAGTGGTTCTGATGTTGTCTCATCTTTTGGTCTTGCCAATCTGGCCAAAACATGGGAACTCCAACACGGCGCAAAGGAGCTAGGAATTACTTCCGGCATGTCTTCATAGAGCTTGTCTATTAACTTCTCTAAGGCAACTTGCTGCACTGTGGTGGTGACGTGCGCCGCCTAGACCTGGGAGGCTTTAGAAGCTTAAGTCACAATGGTCTGCTTGGCCTCATTGAGGTGTTGCTGCACGCGGAGTTATCTGTGCCAAAGTTCACTGGTGATGGTGATAAATAAATCGTACAGATACGCACTGGCTAAGCGACCAATGTCGAGCTCGACTGATGAGCATGCTCGGACTTGGGTGCATAATTTGGTGGGTTCCCTTGTAAAAGCAGTGCTAGGGAGAGGGAACATCCGACCATCCGTGACGGTGGTCAGGGTTATAACCGGAACTGGTTGGCCCACGTTAGTCTGCCTCGCTTGACTCTACCTTGCTTGATCCACGCTCGCCTGAAGGGTGTCCGCTTTGAGTCGAAGAGCCTGTAGTTCTGATTGCAAGACCTCCACTACGGCCTTGTGATAGTGTTCCCAAGCAGTCCATCGATTCGTAGATGCAATGGTGATGGCATAAACAATTTGCTCGAGGTCATATTCTATCAATGTAACCATTGCGTCAGTGCCAGGCTTAATAGCCTTATGCTTCTTTCGAGACCCCTTAGGCAGTTCGCAGGCACACTTGAGACCATGGGGCCCCGACGCGTCCGCGTCGTCAAGAACATTAAGGTTCTGATCCAGGGGGGGTAATATGGTTTTGGATGCATGGTAGCACTTTTGGGGTTCGTCCACCGCTTTTGGGGGTCATCCACCGCGTTGAAGCAAGAATTGCTGAATCTATTGTTGTGACAGGCGGAGCTATATATTTTGTTGCTGCGGTGAGGCCGGATGTGCCTGCTGTGCCTGGACCGGTCGTCTGGGCTACAACCTTCCAATTAGGTGGCCAAGTGGAAATTACCTGTTCAATTTCTACTTTGATGGTCATATATGGGAGGGTATACCAGGCGGGATATTTATGGGCCCGAATTTGCACATTGTGCATGATCACTTGAAATGCTGCGATATGCTTGTATTTGTTGTAGACTGTCGGGGACAAGTGCAGCTGGGAATGAATTTCTGCACTTACTGTCCTATCATACAACACCCAAAAGGTCTTATTCTCCTCAACCCACTTGGGATCCTTTGAGTCCCATAGGTTGGAAAACCACGCTCCTTCACACATGCCGGGTTCAAGAGGGGGGAAGATGACTTATTTATGAGTCTCCCATGCAACTAAGGAAATTAGTAGTATCATCCAGGAGTAGTAGACAGCTTTTAATTGATCCTGGGCCTCGAACACATTGTCTATAAATTTGTCAATCATGTACTGTTACCAATTGAAATAGACTCCCTTTTCACATCTTCGAGCGAGTTGAATTACATGGGCAGGGGAAGCTGTCGCTTGGAATTTGCACATCAATTTGCAGGAAATATGCAGGGTACCCATGCATGTCCCTGGGTTGCTGATTGAATAAATTTTAAATCCACATTTGTTGCGTGTGACATGGTACCTTTCTCGGACATCTTCAATAATCTGGTGCTCAAAATTCTTGCCAGTGCCTTCCTTAGGATCTGGCCCATGCATTAGAAGGCAAGTTATCTGGTGAATTAGAGCAGCATCAATTGGTATGCGGCCTTGGAGCCATAAGCACCCATTGGGAATGAGCGCCAGCAGCTGGCGAACAACCAGGTCGATGATGTTGTAGCGGCCAAAGTGGGGGAGGTGCAACAGGTTTAAGATCCCCGACCCGGCTAATCCTTTGACCCATTCCATTGGCTCAAAATTTAGCACATCATCATCGAGTACCCATTCTAGGTATAGCTTCGTCGCTAGCAAAGGGAAGGTGTCTAGGTTTCCCAGATCATGGTCATCGAATTTTATGAGAGGGAGGGCGTCGAACATTTATCCTTACTGGGGCACTTCTTCTAGGACTAGAGGCATCTGAAGGAAGATGTAGACGAAATCAAGATTCATGGGGGTGCATGTTCCTGTCCCGCGTGGCCTAACATAAGGCAGTAGCCAAGTCAGCGGAGTCACCTGTAGGTCTTCTACTGTGAGCGTCATTGGGCGCTTGGGTGCAGCAAGAGACCATCCCTTAGAAGCTTTCTGAGGGGAACACATAATATGAGGAGATGTATGAGGCTTCCCTCTAGCCCAATTCGCTTGTTTTACCTTCTATTTCCCCTTCCACTTTGCCGGGGTAGAGACGACCCCCTCTGTTTTAGGGGTTACTTCAAGGACCTCATTAGATCTAATTCCCCCTAAAGCTGTAGTAGGTAGAGGCTCATTAGGGTTTGTCGTGGTCATTCTTGCTCAGAATATGAATTCGGATTTGCTACTATCAGACGGAGTAGCTTGCTCAGTCACGCGGATGGAAATTAGACAGACGAAACGATATTTATCAAGGTGGCCGAGGCATGAGAGTTTTGGACATCAATTCAATCTTGTGGAACCAAAAATCCTCATCTTATAGCCCTTAAGGGTGGAAAACAACCCGTTTAGCCTTAATTACATTTCATCATTATAGGAACGGTAAAAAATCCTCGTAAACCGCCACATTAATTACCACTTACCTACTTCATCGAATGGTAAGCGCAATTTTCCACACTCATGACCCATTGCAACAGCTAGTTTTTTCCACTGCATACAACACCTGCGCTTATATTGTACCCACTCGCACCTCCAGTCCTGTGCATCATCCCTGCACATCCATTGCTACTGTCTTCGTGTCTGTGGCCAGACGTGTGCAACAATCGTTATACAGATACTCCGATCATATAGTCATTTTATCAGCACTGAGGAGTCCCTATAAGGTTTCAGATGACTCCCGATAACATATCCTAGTATAAAATCTCCACGTAATGTAGCCAATCTAACTGAACCTCCATTGATAATTTCCTTCACTATATATGCACCCAACCAGTGCTGACGAAACCTCACTGGGTGTCACACAAACTATCTATCATAAAGTAGTACCAATTATTCCTCCTCAAAGATCTTTCGCCAAATGTGTCGATCATGCCATGCTTTTTTGCGAGCCTTATGAAACTGAGTAATAAACCTATCTTCTTCTAGAGCCACTAGCTGTGCCAAGCAGTCCTCCATGATGTTCGAGTCACCATATTTGTGAAAGCCGAAATGTGCAGGCTGGGAACGATATATTCCATTGGCATGATGGCCTCCTTCCCATAGACCATTCTGAAGGGTGTCTTTCCTGTGAATTTCTTACATGTAGTCATATAGGCGCATAGTATGAAGGGGATGCACACGTCCCAGTCACTCTGTTGTGCGTTACAGACCTTGGTGAGCACATGCTCCGAAATTTTATTAAAGGCTTCTACGGTCCCATTTTCCTGCGGATGATATGGGGTACTCTTTGCATGGTGAATTTGGAACTCCTCAGTCAGAGCCTTAATAGTTTCATTAAAAAAATGCGTACCTCTATCACTCATCAAGATCTTCGGACACCCAAACCTGGTCAAAATATTTTCAAAAATGAAGTGCGCAGCAGTATCCGCAGTACAATCCTTGACAACTTTTGCTTCCCCCCACCTGTTAACATAATCCATGGTAGTTATAATATACCGAGCATCGATATTATTTCTTGGGGGATTAACGGGGCCGAAAAAATTGATGGCCCATTTTTCGAATTCTTGCAGGCCTATCTGTGGTTGTAGGGACATTTCATCCCATTGTTAGGGCTTCCTGGTTCGTTGGCATGTGTCACAGGCTTGATAGTACGTATGAGCATCAGCGTGCAGTGTGGGCCACCATAACCCGACCCTTAATAATTTTTGCACAGTAGCTTTACTCACGTAATGTCCTCCTATAATTCCTCCATGGGCCTCAGCTAAGATAGACTATCTCTCGTGTTCAAGTACGTACCTTCGTAGCACCTCATCCGCTCCTAGCTTGTAGAGATGTCCCACAATTATAGTAAAATCTGCTGCGCATGTGACCAATTCCTTTTTTTGCGGTACTAAATATCCATCAGGGGCCTTTATTGTGGTCAATAAGTGGATAATATCAACAAATTTATCATCAATTACCTTGATAGAAAATAACTGCGCTTCAGGAAATCCGTCGTCTAAGTTAGTCGACTCGTCCCCATTTTCGATCCTAGACAAGAGATCTGGTCTGGCATTCAACCTCCTCGGTTTCACAATGATTTCAAAATCATATTCTTAAAACAGTAGTAGCCATCGATAGATTCCCCCCCCAACATAGGCTTATTAACCAGGTATTGTAAAGCTCAATGATCTGTGAACATCTTGAAGTGTCCACCTAACAAATAGTGCCTGTACTTTTGGAGAGCATATACCATCACCAACCCTTTACGCTCCGTGGTAGAATAGTTACGCTTCGCGTTCAAAATATTTCTGCGTGCGAAAGCCACCGGGTGATCAATGTCCCTTTCTTCAGGTTATGCCAAGACAACCCCCAACACGATCCCTGATGCATCTACGTGTACGTGGAAGATATTTGCCAAGTCGGGGAGTATAAGAATAAGTGAAGTCACCATATTTTCTTTTAATAGTTCGAAGATTTTCTCGCATTCATCATCCCAAAAGAATGAGACATCCTTTTTTAGCAATTTTTCCATTGGAGCGGTGATCAAAGCATACCCATGAATGAACTTTCTGTAGTAACATGTGTGGTCGAGGATAGAGTGCAACTATTTTTCAGTAGTTGGAACTGCCAAGTTGATGATAATCACAATCTTGGCCGGGTCAACCATCAATCCCTGCTGACATACTACGTGTCCCAATAGAATCCCAAATGGGACACAAAATATGCATTTCTTGATGTTTAGCGAAATTTGGTGTTAGGATCATGCGCAGATTCAAAACATGGTTATTGATGCAGGAGCATTAGGGTCAGGAAATTATTTTTTATTTTAATTAGACATAGGGGTCTTGTGTTTTCAAAGAATATTGGTTGTCTATGTATTAAATTTATGTAATTTTAAATATTTTGAGTGAGACCTTTAGAATAGGAATTATTGAGAGGAATTTTGTAAATGTTCTCGAATGTTGGAGAACATGAGAGAATTAAGATAGTTGAGATTCCATAGGGAATGAGAGGTTTGAGAATTAATTGTAATTCCTAAATTAGAATTGGTTTCATGATTTTGTGGATTTGAAAGGATTTTTAGGGATAAAGGATATATTTTAGGACTTAGAGGATTCAAGATTTTGTTGAGAAAATAAAGGATCTGAAACTAAAATTGGCTTCAAAACCATTTGTATAAATTTTAAAGCCTCAAAGGCATAGCGGACTCAAGGTGATTTAGGAGGATTTAGATAGAGAGAAAAAAGTCTGAATTGTAAAAGTCTACGGGCCAGAGAGTGGGTGAAAAGGCCACTGATTAGAATATCAGGTCATAGAGAAGAAATATTTGTAATTATTTGGTTATATATACGGAGAAATTCGATTATGAATTGGTTATGATTTGTGAATCAATTAGAGTGTTTGCATAATGAAAGAGATCAAATGAACAGAGTATTCAAATCTGAATGGCATGGAATGAATGGTTGATTTATATATATAGTGTTTCTGCATAATATATGTATGCAGGTGAAACCGTACAAGCTCAATTCAGAGGATAGCACTGTGAATGTGATTGGGATTATATGAGCTCTATGAATTTCGAATATAGAAATAACTGAAATTTATGAATTTCCGTCATTGTAGATTTGAGCTACAGAGTTTAAGAATCCATGAGACTGTGTGTTCTTAAAAGGTCAAACTTTCAAATTATAATTCTGTGTAGAATTGTGTACATCTTTGAGAAGAAGTCATAGGTGCAAATGTGAATGCCGAGAGCTGAAATTAGAGTCAGCGTGGAGTAGCAAGCGGATTGTATAAACCTGAATGTAAATGTCGAAGGCAAAAGGGATTTTGCACTCAGTTTTAAGATTGAATTAGGTATGGATTTGTGGATTTCAAAAATCAACCAGCGATCACAGAATGGATCAATGGTGACCCATTTGAAGAAACGTGACATTTAATTTAATTATGGCATACACTGTATAGCGGAATAAGGAAGATGATTTGCAAAAGTGTTAAGAGTTTCATTTCAGAACTGTGTATTTGAACATTCAAAATTGCGTTAAAATTTGGTAATAATGTAATTGGAACCTGAGTTATCTCCAAAATTGTGAGCAGATTGAATGTGAAATCATGAGCCAAAGGCCAACGGAACAGTGAAGACAGTTTTAGAAAACAAGTGAGGGGTTTTCGCGAGGAATGAAAGAGGTAAGAAGTGATTGTTTCAGGAATGCGATTGTGTTTGGGAGGTGACACGTCGCAAATCAAAACTGCCTATTTCACATGAATATAAAATGTTAAATATCATGCATATAATTTTACGATTGCGGTGGGATCAACTGGCATGAATAGATCATCGGGAAAATGTGCATTGTTGATAAGTGTGGGACCAAATATATATATGTTGGTATTGGTTTTTAAATTAAAATGAATAGCATTTAAGTATGTATAATTAAGTGGGTAATTAGTTGTGTTTATAGCTAGGATTTAGAAAAGGGAAATTTCCGATTGAAGGGGATTAAAAAAAAAAAGGGAGAACAACTTCCACATAGAGAGACTACCACTATTTGGGTATGTGGTTATGAATAATTAAAATTGAGATGCGAAATTGTGGGTAAACGCAACTATGGCTGTGTCATGTGGTATTAGAGCAGAAGTGGGTTCTGCATGTATTGAAAGGAATGATTGATTTTTGTGTGAATAGAATTAAATTTTTTTTTAGAAAGCTGTAACAGAGATTGAAAAAGAAGTTACAGGATCAGATTTTAGATCTGATTGGCAGCAGATTGGAAAAGGTATGCAGTGGAAGCATGGTAGTCTAAGACTATAAGGAAATTCAAATATGCAAAATCTGAGTTAAAAAACAAATGTGCTTTGAGGATTAACATAATTATGTTTTGAAAGGTGTGTATACAGGTACAATGGTGATGACAGAAAAGAGATCAAATTTGAATATGATAGAGAGCATGCACTTAGAATAAAGTGTAGTAGAATATTTGAAGAATTTGCAGAAGTAAGGAAATAGAGAATAATCCATTCAAAATGCAAATGAGCGGTGAAACGAGATCACACAGAGAATTTGAAGGTGAGGTATTATGTATTATTTTAATCTAGGTTGAAGATTATATTTGCAGAATTCAGGTTGCAGACAGTTGAAGAAAATCTCAGCAAAAGAAGATCACAGTCTTAAGAACAGTGATGAAGGAAGCTGGTAATAGTTTCTGAGAGAAATAAAAAGTGTGGAACAGAACCTTGAAGAATTCCAATAGAGGTTGGATAAAAAGGATAGTTGTGTTCTTAAAAGGTGCAGATGAGTTGAAGCCTAGAAGGAGCAGAGGAAAGCTCATGGAGGTTCGAGAGATAGAGAACCATACTTGCCAAAAGTCCAAGTCCAGAGGAAACTTGGTGAGGTAAGTGGCAGTAGGAAGGACTTGCTGTTGCAGAGGCTTAAACAACTCATAATGAAAGAGTGAGTGATGAACTCATAGAAATGGAAAGTAGAGGATAACTACTGATAGTCATAGCAAGGGTTTTGAGAAAGGCCACAACAGATTAAAGGAGTGGAAAGTTGGCACAAGATTGCAACAGTGAGACTGTAGGAAGAAATTTTGGAAGTTCTTAGAAATTGTAGCAGGACCTTATTCCAGCTAAGGCTCGGAATAGACAGGGACAATGGTGTCTTTAAATTAAGTGAGTGTAGTAACCAGAGAAGAGAGAAATATTTCTCAGTACAAGTTCTAAGAAGGAGAGAACTTGAAGACCAAGCAGAGGAGAAGATTAGTGAGAAGATTAATTTAGTAGTGGTTGATCGGTTGCAGGTGCAGAAGCTCACACAGAAGAGAAGATGACTATGGAAAGTCATGTGCAAGGTTCAAAATAAAGCTACAAGATGAGAAGAAAGGTGTTAAAGAAATCTGCAAAAACCAGATGAGTCAAGAGGAGTGAGACAAAGAAATTGCTGAGATAAGAGAACAATTTAATAAACTAAAGATGATGATAGAAGAAGACCAAAGACAAGGTTGGGTATTGAGGAAAAAGAGAGTGAAGTGGTCTAAATTACAGAGAAAGTTACAACAGAAACAAGTGAAACAGTTGATAGAAAAACTCAGAGAAATAGAGTTAGAAATGAAAGTTTCCATTTGTAGACCAAAACAGGGTGGAATTCTAGGTAAAGATGAAGATTGGAAATCTGTGAAAGATATAATGAATTATTGTGAGAATTCAAGACAACAAAAAGTTTACCTTGCTGAAAAGGGAATTATTGATGATTTCCTGAACTGTTGGGCAAGTTCAGATCAACGGGAGGATTTAAAGCCTTGTATTTTTGTAACTAGTGATTTTGATGTGAATACAGGTTTTGAATATGGTGAACAATCTTTTGAAACTGTCATAAAAATTGATGAAAGTATGAAAGAGTATATTTCAGAAGATAAATAGTCTGAAGCAGAGAGTAATGGTGAAGAATGTCTCCTGAATGAGGAAAGCAGTGATGCATTTATATTTGAAGCTGTTACAACACAAGAAGAATTTATTGTAAAAGAAGGAGATGGGATTCAGTCTGAAGAGCTGATATGTGAAGCAACAATTGAGACTGTTGAGCCTTACGATTTACAAAATCAAAAGTTGTGTATAAATGTAGGGATAGTAAGTGATGAGGAAATACTTCATAAATGCCAAAAAGAAATTCTATTGCTGGAAAACTCAGAATATGACAGTAAGATTGCAGAGGAAGGAGTTCACTACAGTGGACAAGAAAAAAGAGACATCATTGAAGCAGATGATGTGAAAGAGAGACTTGCTGACAGTATCGAGAGTCCTATAGAGAATTATTTAGAGAGGTTGAATCAACATACTGATGTGCTGATAGAGGATGAAATTTTAGATTAGAAACTGAAATGTTTCCAGAAGAAGAAGAGACACAAAGGTCTTATGTTTTTTATGTTAATAGATGTTTCGTGAGTGTAGATTTTGTTGCAAATTCTAGAGAAACTTTGGCACAGATGAGTAGCCAAGCAGGGAAAGAGGAAGAAATTTCTGTGGAAGTATTTATTCTATGGAACAAAGAGCTTAGATTGCTAGAAATTACGCTGAAGAATCAGGATTCAATACAAGAAGAGAAATCTCAATTTCAATATTGGGAAATGCAGAATGTGAAGATGCAAGATTTAAAGGACAACAACAAAAAAATAAAGCAAAGAGAAGGAGATAGTAGTAAATGATAGACTATGTATCAATCCAAATAATTTCTGAAGGAAAAAGACAAAGAAATTGTCATAAGTGACAATCAGAAAGGAGTTATCAGTTGCAGTAAACAAGAGGGTAAGGATGAAAGGGTGGCAATAAGAAGAAAAGTTCATCAATCAAGAGGTGAAATTAATCAGCAGTCAGAAGGTCTATTAGACAAGGAAATTGAACTGATAAGAAGGATAATGATGAAAGTGTCTTAGAAGAAGACAACAGCAGGAAAGAAGAGAAGCAGTAGCAAGAGAAAGACAATAACATACTGTAAAAGCATAGCTAGTGGAGCAAAGCAACATAAAGTCTAGAGACCTGGAGAAAAGCAACAAACAACAACAATAATAGATGATAAATTACAGAATAAGGTATAGGATCTAGGAAGACAAAGATTTGAAGCACATGATCAGGGGATCATGGTTATTTTTAACCCTGAGAGTCTGATGCAGGAGCATTAGGCTTAGGAAATTCTTTGTATTTTATTAAGGCATAGGGGTCTTGTGTTTTCAAAGAAGATTGGTTGCCTATGTATTAAATTTATGTAATTTTAAATATTTTGAGTGAGACATTTAGAATAGGAATTGTTGAGAGGAATTTTGTAAATGTTCTCGAATGTTTGAGAACATGAGAGAATTAATATAGTTGAGATTCCATAGGGAATGAGAGATTTTAGAATTAATTGTAAATCCTAAATTAGAATTGGTTTCATGATTTTGTGGATTTGAAAGGATTTTTAGGGATAAGGGATAGATTTTAGGACTTAGAGGATTCAGGATTTTGTTGAGAAGATAAAGGATCTGAAATCAAAATTGGTTTCAGAACCAATTGTATAAATTGTAAAGCCTCAAAGGCATAGAGGAATCAAGGAGATTTAGGAGGATTTAGATAGAGAGAAAAAAGTCTGAATTGTAAAATCCTACAGGCCAGAGAATGGGTGAAAAGGCCACTGATTAGAATATCAGGCCACAGAGAAGAAATCTTTGTAATTATTTGGTTATATATATGGAGAAATTCTATTATGAATTGAGTGAATATGCATAAATTGATTGAGTTATGATTTGTGAATCAATCAGATTGTTTGCATAATGAAAGAGATCGAATGAACAGAGTATTCGAATCTCAATGGTGTGGAATGAATGGTCGATTTATATATATAGTGTTTCTGCATAATATATGTATGCAGGTGAAATTGTACAAGCTCAATTCAGAGGATAACACTGAGAATGTGATTGGGCTTATATGATCTCTATGAATTTCGAATACAGAAATAACTAAAATTTATGAATTTTTGTCATTGTAGATCCAAGCTACATATTTCAAGAATCCATGAGACTGTGTGTTCCTAAAAGGTTGAACTTTCAAATTATAATTCTGTGTAGAATTGTGTACATCTTTGAGAAGAAGTCACAAGTGCAAATGTGAATGCCGAGAGATTAAATTAGAGTCAACGTGGAGTAGCAAGCAGATTGTATAAACTTGAATGTAAATGCTGAAGGCGAAAGGGATTCCACACTCAGTTTTAAGATTGAATTCAGTATGGATTTGTGGATTTCAAAAATTAGCCATCGATCATAGAATGGATTGATGGTGACCCATTTGAAGAAACTTGACATTTAATTTAATTCCGACATACACTGTATAATGAAATAAGGAAGATGATCTGCAAAAGCGTTAAGAGTTTCATTTCATAATTGTGTATTTGAACATTCAAAATTGGGTTAAAATCTAGTATTAACGTAGTTGGAACATGAGTTATCTCTGGAATTGTGAGTAGATTGAATGTAGAATCATGAGCCAAAGGCCAACGGAACAGTGAAGACGGTTTTAGAAAACAAGTGAGGGGTTTTCACGTGGAATGAAAGAGGTAAGAAATAATTTTTTGAGGAATGTGATTGTGTTTGGGAGGTGACATGTCGCAAATCAAAACTGCCCATTTAGCATGAATAGAAAACGTTAAATGTCATGTACATAATTTTGCGATTGCCGTGGGATCAACTGGCATGAATAGATCACCGGGAAAATGTGCATTGTTGATAAGCGTGGGCCCAAATATATACATGATGGTATTGGTTTTTAAATTAAAATCAATAACATTTAATTATGTATAATTAAGTGGGTAATTATTTGGGTTATAGCTAGGATTTAGAAAAGGAAAATATCTGATTGAAGGGGATTAAAAAAAAAACAAGGAGAACAACTTCTGCATAGAGAGACTTCCACTATTTGGGTATGTGGTTATGAATAATTAAAATTGAGATGCAAAATTTTGGGTAAACGCAGCCATGGCTGTGTCAGTTCTTTACTAATCCAAACATCGTCTAATCATCAAAGTAGACTTTTAGGAACTTGTGAATGAATTCTTTGAACACGGCTACAACAACGCGTGAAAAGATGGCATTGAAATCCTTTAATCCAAATGGAATGACAATGTATTGGAATGAGCCCCACTCTGTTGCGAAGGTTGTTTTGCTATGATATTCAGGTGCTATGCGGATCTGATGGTACCCCGAAAACACATCAGTAAAGGAGTATGCCTCATGACCTCCCACGTTATCCAAGATCTCATTGGAGAATGGTGTAGGGAAAGGATAATGTACGCAAGCATCATTTAACTTGAATAGGTCTACGCAGATCCTTATCTCTCCTCTAGTATTTTTTTCTTGGACCACCATAGGGCTAACCCAATCTAACCGCTCTACCAGTTCAATAATACCTACGACCACCATTTTCTCGATTTCCTCCTTAAATTTTTGTTTTTACTTTGGATTTAGGCAATAGGGCCGTTGTTTGACTAGCTGCTCATCTGGCTTCAATGTAATTCTCATGACTCCCATATCCCCTAAGATCCCCTTGAGTTCGAAGAAATTAGTAGGGAATAGATCCTGATATTTGGTTAGCAATTCTGCGATCTTTCCCAACATGCCCTCATCCCAGTAATCTCTAATCCTAGCCATCTTGGGCTGCTCTTCCATGCCAATATTGACTTCCTTCAGTTTCAAGGGCTTGGTGACATCAATTTATTGCAACAATAGACCTACAACAAAACATTCTCCTTCCGATTCTGTGATAGTGATATTCTAGGGATCCTCATCACAGTCTTCTATTAACAAATTTATGTAGTTTATAATGTTCTGTATCTACGCATCCCAGGCTGGCACAATACGCTCCTGCTTAGGGAGAGAATCATTGAAGATCAGAGCATCTATATCTTGTAGGGCTTCATCAAGTTGCTCAATTCCTCTTGTTTGTCCAAACGTTGTTATAAAGTCCTCTGCCATTGAACCCCAATGTTGGGTACATTAATGTAGTTCTGCGTCCAAATACCAGGTGGTAGGGATTGGTCCCAATGTGTGAATAAACATGTGGACCCATTCACTCCATGTGTCTTCCTTCCATACTCCCATCCAAAGACCCAAGTGCTTGCGTGAATACCCTCGTCCCAAAAAGTGTTCCATTGGCGGTTTAATTGGCACGTTAAATCGTAAGATCATCATCCTTCGACATCCCCCCAGTCCCGAAAATATCCTTATGAGTTTCCCACCAGGGCGCAGGTCCAAATCAAGGGCCCAAAATCTCCATTCTTCAGGGACATTTTCTTCAATTTCTTCGAAGAAAATTTTAACATTACCCGAGCCATCAAAGTAGGGTAGTTCTCTTAACTTTGAGGAAATGCATCAGAATATTTTTGTGACCTTAAGACACCTTAGTGCATATACATCATACAACCGGTTCTACCAATTTTCTATCTCTCCATCTGAGTGAGATAAGCACTCGCTGTCTTTTTCCCAACATAACATGCCATCAGCCATGGGGTTGATCCAATCATCGTACGGGGCGGTCAGTTTGTATATGTGATCGACATCCTCTTCCTCCCGTATTGATTCAGTGTACCTCTCTCCTTTGGCTAGGTCCAATGGGAATATCACCCTTGTGCCTTCATTTTGAAAGATCGTGCTCCTTCTTTTCAAATTAATGACACCTCCCATGTCAATAGCCCAATCTATGACCAAAAGTGAAGGATAAGGGTCCGCGTCATCCACTATCTGAATTACCTCAAAATCAACGTAAAATTTAACACCCACAATATCTACCACTACCTTCTTTAGTCATCCCAATGGGATGATCTTCTGCTGATTATCCATCCATAGCTGAATAGCCGACCATTCCAGCTTAGGCTCTCCCATTTGTTTCCAGGTCTGCTTAGGTAGGACGTTTGCATCTGACCCTAAATCAAGGATGACTTGGTCCATTTCGTAGTCTCCAAACTGCGTGATCAGGCCCATTTCCCGTCCCGTCCTTTTTTTTGTTTTTTTTATATCTGGTTCAAAGTTTTAACCTCGGGTTGTAAAGCAATCTTTTCTGCACAGCTATCTATTAGTGCTTAAATATTCTCTACGAAATTCTAGTTGCGTAGCAAATTCATACATGCTTGGAGGAATGGTTTAATTGCTTCGTCTGCTTTTGGATCTACTGTACCTTTTGTAATGGGTGCTTCATCTTTGGTCATCTCCCTATGAAACTATATGAAGGTTTATTTCTCCTTTTTCAAGTCTAAACCTTCCTTTTTGTCCCTAGCATTTCAGATTAGTGATTCAGTCGCAAATTTTTCTTCCGCTCCCCTGGTGGCAATGCCGCTGCGTGTGATCACATTGATACATGGTCCATCATCTCGTGGTTCTTCCTTAACCCTTTGCACATTCTGTGTAGGCGTCTTCTATTTCTCCTGCATTTTTTCTATTAATACTAGACGGTCTTCAATGACGTGATCGAACTGCCTACAGTATCTGCAGGACTGGCATGCCGGGTTCGGAAAATATCGTGTGAAATGTCCCAATGACTGCTGGTTTCTAATATCTTCTAACTCAAGTTTTGATGGCTGCCAATGACCCCGTGGCATTACCCAATCCCTCTCTCAAAATGCTTCCGGTCCTAGCAACGGTACCATTTGTTAGCTTTAGGGGTCCTGACCCAGGTTTAGATTTATGGTTTTCCAACAAACCCCTGTACTACTGGCCCTTTCGGCAATGGCCTGCAGACACAGATCAAGGTCTCACCTGAAGTTGCACGGGAGGGTGCTGGAACCAAGTTTCCGAACCCTGAGAGAGAGAGAGAGAGAGGAAGTTAATGGAAGAAGGTCCTTTAGTCTAGGCTTACCCAGGAGAAGCCCTAACCTTGAATCTTAATCAGATGTAGATCGAGCGGGACTAGATTTATGCATTCACTTTATTCAACAGTATCACATCCACGTGCACATTCAATAAATAACCAATATGCAGCAAGCAGATCACACAATCTCATATAGCTGGAAACTCAAAACATTGGATATAAAAACAATCTTTCCATTCATTCACACTTTGATTCACTTACATACTCTATCTATCAGCCCGCGCACACAGCCAGCGGGGTCCACACACAACAGGAATTAGGGTTTCCATGCACACAGCCAGCAGGAGCCCTTACCCAGAAAATTAACGACAGATCTACAAGTTCGTATTCACTTTTGTTCTTTTCTACTTACCTTAGGCTCGATTTATCTATCAATTTATAGCATGCTAGCCTACGCTATCCTAGGCCCTTGGTTTACCCTTTGACCCATTAAAATTCATTGGGGGTTTTGGCCCATCCCAAACCCCTTGCGCTAGACTAAATATTACAAAATATTACAAAATTGGACAAAATTGCGGTTAGGGAACCCCGTTCCAACAATTGCATTCAGTTCTCTAAGTAAAATTTTCTGTTGTTGTTTCAATTTGCTAAGTTCATGTAATGAAATGTTTTCTCTGGTCTTCTTCATATATTCCACAATATTATACTCCATAGTATCAATGACTACCAGGGTCTTGGATGTAGATGGAAGGTTTGATGAATTTGGATTTGGCTGTGAAGTTTTTGGAGAGGACTTTTTACTGCTTGCTTTTTCCTTAGCAGGAGGAGTTTGAGTTTTTTGCTTTTGATACAAGTGAGATGTATTAGTAAGTCCTTTTCTTCTGGTGCTAAAGGGCAAAGCTTCTTGTTCTTCTTCACTTCGAAGAACAAAGTCCCATATTCCATTTAGTTCGAATATTTATTCATCTCCAGTTTATTCATCTTCAATTTCTTCTTCCTCTTCTTCTAAGTCAAACTCAACGTTAGATATTGTATTTGGTGGTTGAGAATTAGAAGACTGATTTCTCTTAAAAGATCTAAATGAATTTTTTATAGTAGAATATTCAGGAACTTGTTTCTTCATTTCAACTATTTCATTAGACATATTATTTAACACTTTTTGAAGGCCTTCAATATCAAAAGGATCTTTCTGGACTTTCTTTTTAGAATCATATTTGAAAGACACTTTCTTAGATTTTTTGTCTTCTTGAGATATTTTATTTTCAAGAGAAACTATGCGTTTTTCCACAGATAAGGCTTCCTTCATGTTTTCTGCTAATGTGGCTAATTGCGCTCTATCTACAAAAATGGATATATTAGAGGGAAGAGAAGATATATACCACTCATTTTGAACATCAGTGCCAGGAGTTGACGCAATAGGAATTTAATTGAGTAGTTTACTGAACCTAGAATTGAAATCGTTGATATTTTCTCCTGTTTAAGCCTTGAGATTGGATAAATCATTGATGAGGGATGCAATGGTTATATCATCTCCAAACTTAGCTAAGAATTGTTTTTCAAACATATCCCAACTAGTTATAGAGCGAGGGGGTAATGAAAAGTACCAAGATCCTGCAGATCCTATAAGAGTATATGGAAATAATCTGACCACACATTCTTCTTAAGTTGCTTCATTTAAATTGATGGCCAACATATAGTTGTGGAGATGTTCTTCCGCTAGTAGACCATCATATGGATTAAATTTGGGTAACCATATTTCAAGATGTTTAGGAAGAGGATGAAGAGGACTCGACATTTCTACAACGCTTGGATTATTCCATGGTTGTATTCACAGTGGTGGTTGTTGTCCTTCCATGATGATAAGAGTATGGATAGATGAATATATGAGTGGGATGTGGATTGAAGAAGAGGCAGGTTGATGACTTGAACTAGAAGAACTAGCACCAATAGTTAGAATGAGAGCTATTGAAATGTGTGGAGGGAATGAATGGATTTGAGATGGAGAATTGGAAAAAACCTCACTAATAGATGTTTGTGATTTAGATTTCTTGGTATCCTTTCCGAAAGAAGTAATGGGAAATTCCAAAGGAGGAATTCCAATCATCTCACTTAGAGAATGAGTCAATATTCATCTAGGTTGTAAAACAGATGAAACACTTTCTCCAGATGGCTGAGAGATTACAGGTTTTTCAGCTGAAATAGAGATTTGTTCTAACTTCTCCATTAAAGTTTGAAATTCTGGTGATTCAGATTTATAATCTGAAGAAAGTAAGCTCTGGGATCTAATAGGAGATTAAAGAGAATATTTTTCAACTTATGATCTTAAAATGGTAGTTTTGGACGTGGATCTAGAAGTTGGAGGGGATCTAGAGGGAGAAGGACTATTAGGATGGCTTCTTGATTTTTTATCAGCTTTCCTTTCCATTCAAAATTGGCCTTCCTTCTAGCGCCAAAATGTTGAAGCCATGGAATTCCGTTGCAACAACATGGGGGATAACCACCTGGTCCGGACCTTGAAAGAAACTCTTTTCTGTTTGGTATAGTGGCTTTGATTGGGCATAATGGGACTAGTTTCCTAGCAAATATTTGATATGATGGTGATGGGTTTGATACAAGGTGAAATGGAAAATGATTTTAAACTAACGAAAATAATCTATTCAAGTAACAGACACATGCATCTATTTAATATAATATTTAACTTAATCTATACTCGAGAATAAATTAACTTATGTGATCTACAAATATATCTTAAAGCAAAATATAATAAAGACCATTCAATTGCTAAAAGAGTTGAAACTGTTTAAAGTTAATTATTTTGATTAAATAGTTGGGAAAAATAAATGTGAAACTATATCGCATTATCGATTGATTATATATTCAATAATGAATTATAGTTGAAACATCATGCAATAGTGATTTAATGGAAAACTATAATCCAAATCTCATACACAATACAATATAAAGAAATTTATTGCTAAGTCATAAATAAAACTCAATCATAAGACAATAGTACCAGACATGAGAGTTTATATTCATGAAATCAGCAACGTTGATATTCTCTTCTTTTCAGCCAAATAGACTCTAAGAGTAAAAAAATGAAAATTGAGTAGAGTATGCTTCAATATTCAAGAAAATCAAGATATAGTTCCATGTATTTCTTCAAAAGAATCATAAAATTATAGAAATGCACACTTTTTCAAAGAGTTTTTTATAAAATCATGGGCCCCTCTCTAAATTCATGAGAGAGGTTTAAATAATATTACATATGTATCAAAAATATAATATTACATAAAAACCTGAGGAGGTTTCAAACAACCTTAGAATACTAAAAATAAAAGATAAAAACTAAAAGAAAGATAATGACATGCTTTATCATGTTGAATGGTCCTTCCTTTCCATTGAGCTTTTCAGTTCACAAATATCCAACATTTTCTTCACTTGGGATGGCTGGCCGACTTTGGATCTTAGTTTTCCCATGAATAAAACATCAGAGAGGTGGCACCATATTTTGAGTGGAATTCGTTAGACAACGTAAAGCCATATGATAACTGAATGGTTTTACTAGAAAATTCCAATAAGATTCACGATAAAGCTTAGATAGCTTTTTGACTGCTTCAATTTGATTTTTTGCGATCTCTTTCCACTCTTCCTCTAATTGTTTGATATCTGGGAAGACTCCAGGCTTGCATTCTTTAATTAGATTCATATTATGAAGGTTTTCATTCACAAAAATTATATTGGTTGCTTTATCATTTGCTCTAGTTGTTTCCTTTTCTACTTGCTTTAATTGCATATCCCAATCTATAAATATAATATCTCTGTGGGATTCTTCAATCTTCGACAAATCAGATTTTCTTCCTTTCACAGAATCTTACCAGGAGATAAAATCTAAGATCTTCTTATCAACTTCTTCATATTCCAACCTCTGATCAACCATTTGATGGACTAATGTATCACTTGTTTCACAATATGGTTTGATCATTGAGATTCTTTGATAGAATATTCCTTACTGTTTTGACAATGGAGTATTTCTCAAGAGTTTCTTTGATGAATTCTTATATCTGATGCTCATTTATGATTTTATCTGCTTCATTTTGCATTAGCTGAATTTGTGAATCTTTTTCTGTAATGCTTTCCAGGTTCTGTAACCTCATTTTCTCAAAATCTTTTGAAATTGTATCATCTACAACTCTGTCTGCTTATTGAAATTCTTACTTTCCTGTTCAAGTTGTTGCTCTAACAAATGAATTGTTGCATCTTTATTTTTAAGTAGAATACTAACCTCTGCTGATTTATCCATTGTAGTTGTTGCATAAGCACCTGCGAATTTTGAAAGCCTTGTCAAATTTTCTGATGGATCAATGGGGGTGTCTTTCCAGACAACCTCCATTGATTCATTCTCTGGAGTTGCTACTGATGAATCAAGCTTTCTTTTCTTTCTCTATCTTCTTACCACTACTTTGTGTGCTGGACTATAAAATATATCTAAAGGGGGTATCTCTTCAAATCTCAAAATAATTTATGACGTTGGGTAGGCCGAGATGATTTCAACATTTGCTTCTAGATTTCCAACTTGTAAGGTCTATTTATGAGTTTGAAAATCGAAAGTTCCTTCAATTCTTGTGTCTGTTTTTGGTACCTGGAGCTTTTGTTTGAATTTCTCCCATTCTTTATCCATGTCATTTACTATGATTGTCTGTGTATGATCCCGTGTAGAATTAATTTCCAATTGTTTTCCAACCAAGGTTTCTTTGGATGTTTCTCCATTATTTATCTCTATATCCTTCTCAAAACTTTCCTTACGGTTTTCTTCCTAATTTTGAGATTGATTCTCAGAAAGTTCTGAACCTTGACTTGATTTATCTGGTGATTCTTGATCATAATTTTGATCAAAATTTTCTTCTAAACTTACACTGGGAGTAGGCTCTCTTGTTTCCTTAATCTAGAATAGGTCTAATAGAACCCTTGTCAATATTTGGTTTCTGTAAATATGAAAATGATTGAGGTCGGATGGGGTTAATTTGATTGATGAAAAATGCAAGACTTGTGATAAAGTATCGTCCTTTTCAAATAGGTCATCAAATTCATCTTTCTCATGAATGAACTGTCTAATTTTAACCAAACCAGTAAAGTATTGGGTGACTTGGTTGGGATCATATTGTCTCCATGGCATGGTAGCCAAATTCAAGCATGTAATATTCTGCACCTCTTTAACTGCGTGTTCAAAATCATACAATGCAAAAGAACCAACTTGTACTGGAAAATTTGGTCTTAGGGTTTTGGTAAGACCTCCCCCTACTGTTTGGTATGATATCTCTCTTGCCAATAACTTGTCTAGAACATAATAAGGAAGAACATGGGGAGCAGAAATACTCTGATATAAGTAAATTTTTCTTCACCAAACCATCCTGCCACCGAAGAAATATCTATCTTTGCTTCTTCTGAAATCTTGGGGGATTTTACATAAAAAATAGTTTGATGGATTGGCAACATAATACTTTGACAAATCTTATAAAATGGCGAAAAAATTGGGATTCCAAAAAAATATTATGATACACATGGATAGGAGTAGGGTATTTGAGAGTCTAATTCTAACCCATATTAGGAAATTTTCTATAGAAACAGATAGCATCCATCATGTAAGCACTCATAAAAAAGGGAGGGATGACCCGAGTAGAGACAACTCTATACTGTCTATACTGCCTAATAGACATAGCCAAATTTTCGGATAAAATGTTATTCCAATTCATGATTGTGGCATTGAAAACTGCATCAATTAATGGAATCCATTCCATATAAAACTTGGTACTATCAGCTTTCCCAAAAAGCCTACACATCATAGTAGCTACATAACTATGTGGAACTGACAGAGGTGCAATTGGGTACATACCAATTTTCTCCCATTTGAATTTGCCAGAGCCGGACCTCCAAGTATTCATGGCATCTATTGGGTCTTCATTCTCTTTTGCGAATTGATCGATGAAAGCTCTATCATAGGCCTTTTGAGGTTCTGACAGATGATATATTCTGCACAAATTGTCTACAGAAAATGACCCTATGAGTTCTTGTCCTGAATTCATGAATGTCCTATCCGAGATATCTACATTGTCAATAATCCACTTCACCATAACTGTATATGGAAATATTTTAGGCCTCACAACTATTCTGTGTAGGAAAGAACAAGTTGCTTCAAAATAGGAAGCTTCAAACGAGATTTTAGCGTCAGACGTTGCTATGATTACCAGTGCCTTTGGATCTTCGTCTGTTGAGATTCAACAAGAAGATCCTAGTGAAAATTATGCACCTACACTAGGATGGGGCCTCAGACTATTTTTAGGTCTATTTATAGATGCATGAGAAAATTTTATTTATAGATGAAGTATATTTATAGATGTATGTGTCAGTTCTATTTATAGATCACATCTCTACTTATAGATGCATGTCGGCTATTATTATCCCTTAATAATTGTTGGACAATAAACAATAATATATTCTCAATCAGCACTTGGAAATAGTTAGCTGAAGTGGAAAATAAGTTAGCTATAGGAAATTTGAGTTCAAAGGTTGGTTGGTTGGACATGCAAGTGGAATTAGTTGTAAATGAGCGATTCAAAGTTGTAACAGAGTTGGATGTGTAGTTATGTGAGTTGTAAAGTAGTTTAACTCAGTTAAGTGAGTTAAAATCAGTTGTGCTAGTTGTAACTGAAGATGAAATAGTAAGAGATTAGTGAATTAATTATTAATTAATTCATAATCACTGGTCTCACATGCAACTGAAGATTTACTACTGTTAACTACATGCATGTCAAATCCAATGGAGACCCATTTGAAATGTAGGTGAAAGGGACAATTTGACTATCAGTTGTGACGTTAGTGGGTGCACTCATGCAACCACACACACATTGGATGTGCCCATGAGGATTGCGAAATCAAGGCAAGCATGATTCCATTCATTCAGGGATTGCTATCAGCTGGGATTGCGCAGTGGAGGCAGGTTGTCTAGAGGCAGTAAATTGGCACATGAATTTTCCAATTTTTGTATGACAGTGTGAGAGGATTGTATATTGTACTGAGAGCTCTTGGATTGGAGCTCTGTATGAGATTTTTTCATGATCCATGATATATACATAATATATGATAGTGGGGTTTTTAGCTTTATGATTTCCCGGTAAAAACATCTGTGTTATGTGCGATTGATATTTCTTCATGATATTGCAATTGGCGATTGTGTTTTAAATTTTGCAAAGATTTTTGTAGAAGTGATTCTATATTTAATAATAGCATATAATTGTTAGATCAGGAGAATCCAGGTAATACATAATTTGTATTAAATTTATACATGGCATCGGAGCACAAAATATTACAATTTTGAAGCAGGAGCTGACTTTGTTGGTGGAAAGAATTCGAATTTGCAGAAAGAACTCGAGGGCAGCTTGAAATACATTTTCTGGAAGGACAGGATGGAGGCGGTGCTCGAAGATAATGGCTTGAAGGAATTCATTGACAGTGATGTTCCTAAGCCCACTTCGACAGATGCTACATTTCTTGATGCATGGCAAAAGAAAGTGGCAAAGGTGAGGAGGATTTTGTTGGAAGGTGTAAGAGACCATATTGTCTCAAGCCTTCATGGGAAAGCCACACCATATGCTATGTAGAAGGCTTTAATGAATCTTTTCCAAAGCAACAACGACCATAGGAAATTGGCGCTCAAAGATAAACTCATGAAGATCAAGATGGAAAAGGGAGACAACATTCCAAAGTATCTCATGAAGTTTGTCTAATGTCGGGATGAACTGGGGAGTGTGGGAATAACTGTTGCTGATGATGATTTGGTGAGCTTGGATCTCTTGGGACTTCCTAAGAGTTGGCATAGTTATGAAGACTTTGTCAACGGATTGGGAACGACTGTGGTCGGATCTAGTGCAGGAGGAGTTCATGCAGAAAATGAGAGATGGATCTTCATTAAAGCATGATGATGAAGAGAATAGTGCTTTGGCTACCAAGGAAAGGAAGAGGAAGGGGAAGAAATTCCATTCTAAATCTGATTCTAAAGGTAAGAGGCTGGATTTGTCCAAGGTGAAGTATTTTCACTGTCACAAACATGGGCATCTCACTATTAACTGTCCGCAGAAGAAGAAGAACAAGAAGGCTCCTGGAGCTGTAGCTAGTGAGGCCCTTGCCTCGCAATTTGAAATTGACTTCTCTTTGATTGCATGCATGGTGTCAAGTGCATTGGGATCGGTGTGGTATTTGGATAGTGGCGCTTCCTTCCACATGATGGGAGGTAAGGATATTTTCAGTGACTTGGAGGAGAAAGATCTCCAAATGCATATAGAGATGGGAGACGATGGATGATATAGTGCGAATGGAATTGACACCATTACCTTTTAGAGGGAGTCATGTAAACCATTTCAATTGAAATATGTTATGCATGTTCTAGGTGTGAAGAAAAACTTGGTCTCAGTAGCAATGTTGGAGGAGAGAGGCTATGACGTTGTTTTTAGCGATGGAAAAGCTTTCCAGCGACATAAAAAAACTGGGTCAAGCCAAGAGGATAGGGATTCGAGTTAAGAATCTCTACAAGCTAGAGCTAGATGGCTGCGCTGCCATGATGGGCAAGGTGGAAAAAGTGGCGAGCCAGGATGAGGGTGAATTATGGCACAGGCGATTGGGCCATATTCATCATGAAGCCTTGAAAGTCATGCAACAAATATCTACTGGACTTCCAATGGGAACACTTGCTCAGTTAGATTAGTGAAAGGGTTGCACCATGGGGAAGTATGTAAAGTCCACCTTTCATGAAAAGGAGAACCGTGCTTCGATGATCATGGAGAGAGTTCACACAGACGTGTGTGGACCATTCTTGGTTTCTTCAAAAGAAAAACACAAGTATTATGTTATTTTTGTTGATGACTTTTCTCGTAAATGCCAGATCTTCTTCATGCAGAAGAAGGATCAAACATTCTCAAAGTTCCCCTACTTCACAGCGCAGAAAAAGATAGTCTCTTGACCAATTTATTGGATACATGGCTCTCATGAGAAAATTTATTGTGACTTAGCCATCTTCCTTTCAGGAAGCAGTGAAGGATCCCACATGGGTAGATGCAATGGTGGAAGATTATGACTCCATTTTCAGAAACAGTGCTTGGGAAATTGTTCCAAGGCTGGTTGATAAATCAGTGGTAGGTAAAAGATGGATCTACAAGGTAAAGAAAACTGCTGATGGGAGTATTGAGAAATACAAGGCCAGATTTGTGGCCCAGGTATTGTCACATATTGAGGGGATTGATTATGAATAAACCTTTGCACCTATCGTAAGGTATTCTTTCATACAGACCATCCTTGCTCTCTCAGTGCAGATGGGCTAGCACATTCATCAAGTGGATGTGAAGACTGCGTTTCTCAATGGGATCATTGAGGAAGAGGTGTACATAAAGAAACCTGAGGGATTCGATATCCTCAACATCAATTCACACGTGTGACGACTCAAAAGAGCGCTGTATGGGCTGAAGCAAGCACCCCGTGCTTGGTACACTTAGATAGATAGCTATTTCACTGGACTGGGCTTCACCAAAAGTGAGGCGGATGCAAACCTATACCAAATTGTGGTGGAGGGTAAGATTTTAATCATTTTTATTTATGTTGATGATTTAATATTGACTGGTGATAAGAAGCTGATACACTCATGCAAGGAGGACCTTGCAAAGTAGTTCGAGATGAAGGATATGGGCCTCCTTCATTATTTCCTTGGATTGGAAATATGGCAGCGAGATGGAGAAATTTTTGTGTCTCAAGGCAAGTATGCAAGGGAGATACTGGGTAAGTTTCACATGGAGGGCTGCAAACCCATGGATATTCCTCTTCCAGAAAACTGTAGGAAAGAGGATGCTACATCTAGAGAGGTAGTGGATGTTACTGTTTGTCGATAGTAAATGGGTTCACTAATGTATCTAGTGAACACGAGACCAGACATTTTCTATGTGGTTAACCAAGTGAGTCAAGCGATGGTTAAGCCTACTAAGCTCTTTTGGAAGGCGGGAAAGCATGTCCTGAGATACGTGAGGGGCACATATGAGTATGGCTTATGGTATAAGCAGATGGATGAGGTGAAGTTGCATGGATTCACGGATGTAGATTGGGTAGGCAGCCCAATGGACATAAAGAGCACAACAGGGGGGTTATTTAGTATAAGATCTACAGCTATTTCTTGGTACAGTAGGAAACAGAGATTTGTGGCACTCAGTTCAACGGAAGCGAAATACATGGTAGCGAGTCAAGCTGCATGTGAGGGTATCTAGATGAGAAAGATCCTCGTTGGTTTGTTTGGTTCTCATTTAGATCCGACAATGATTCATTGTGATAATCAGAGTTGCATTAAAATATCGATTAATCCTGTGTTTCATGATATATCTAAGCATATAGATATCCGGTATAATCATATCAGAGATTGTGTGTAGCGGAATATCATGTTGCTTCAGTACGTTCCTACGGAAGATCAAGATGCAAATATTCTGACGAAGGCGCTCACTAGGAGAAAATTCGAATGCCATAGAGACAGGATCAGGGTGAAGGATAATCCCTTTCTTGTTGAGAGGGAGTGTTGGTATTCAACAAGAAGATCCTAGTGAAATTATATACCTACACTAGGATGGAGCCTCATGATATTTTTAGGTGGAGGTCTATTTATAGATGCATGAGAAAATTCTATTTATAGAGGATGCCTATTTATAGATGCATGATAAAATTTTATTTATAGATGAAGTCTATTTGTAGATTTATGTGCAAGTTCTATTTATAGATCACATGTCTATTTATAGATGCATATCGACTATTATTATCCCTTAATAATAGTTGGAAAATAAACAATAATCTATTCTCAATGAGCACTTGGAAATAGTTAACTGGAGTGGAAAATCAGTTAGCTATAGGAAATTCGAGTTCAAAGGTTGGTTGGCAGGACATGTAAGTGAAATTAGTTGTAACTGAGTGATTCGAAGTTGTAACAGAGTTGGATGTGTAGTTATGTGAGTTGTAAATTAGTTTAACTCAGTTAAGTGAGTTAAAATCAGTTGTGCTAGTTGTAACTGAAGATACATTAGTGAGAGATCAGTGAATTAATTATTAATTAATTCACAATTAGTGGTCTCACATGCAACTGAAGATTTACTACAGTTAACTACATGCATGTCAGATCCAACGGTGATGTAGGTGAAAGGGACAGTTTGAATATCAGTTGTGACATTAGTGGGTGCACTCATGCAACAACACACACATTGGATGTGCCCATGAGGATTATGCAGTCAAGACAAACATGATTCCATTTATTCAGGGATTTCTATCATCTAGGATTGCGCAGTGGAGGCAGGCTGTCTGGAGGTAGTAAATTGGCACATGAATTTGCCAATTTTTGTATGATAGTGTGAGATGATTGTATATTGTACTGAGAGCTCTTGGATTGGAGCTTTGTATGAGATTTTTTCATGATCCATGATATATACATAATATATGGTAGTGGGTTTTTTAGCTTTATTATTTCCCGGTAAAAGCATCTATGTTATGTGTAATTGATCTTTCTTCATGATATTTCAATTGGCGATTGTGTTTTAAATTCCACAAATATTTTTGTAGAAGAGATTCTGTATTTAACAATGGCATATAATTTTTAGATCAGGAGAATCCAGGCAATACTTAATTTGTATTAAATTTCTACATCTTTATCCAATAGATTATACATGGCTTCCCATGACGTATCTCAACCATATTTGTTGCATGTAATATCACTAAAGAGTGGCTGCTGGTCTGAGTCCTCGGATGCAGAAGTCTCGGCTGTCTGTTTTCCTTTCTTAGTCATCTCTAAGTGTTATTTCCTGAGATTGAATAATGGAGAAATCAAAATGAACGTAAAGCAGAGATAATAGCAGGAATTCAATTAAAAAAATAAATTCAATAAGGATGGGACTTTTATTGCAAGCACGAGTAAATAGATACAAATCTCCTTGAGCCTTTAAAAGAGTAAATGCAGTTGATTTCAATTAATTATACATTATGGATTTCTTATGATTCTTTTCAGCTTTTGTCAAAACATCGCATCGCAAACCTGAACAATATTTTGAAATGATATGATTGAAGTGCGATGATGATTTTGCGATAGCGATAAATCACAATATTAAAAAGTCGTAATGGAAATATTTCACAACATCGCAATGTCGTGTTATCACAAGATCGCAACATCGCAAGGTTCGCCATGCCATAGTATCGCAAGATCGCAAGGTTGGGGTTATGCCATTTCAAAAGTTATTTCTGTCCTGCAATTTGCGATGTGTGATTTATTCTTTGAGTAGATTTTCCTTATACGAAGAATTTTTGATTTTCTTTATGGACTTTTTATAAATATTTCAAGGCGTTTTAAGTTATAAAGAGCTCAACATAAAATTTTATCTTAAAAATGGTTTTACTGATCACGTATCGCGGATTCTGACTAATGGTTATTTGCGTTACCTTTGGCTTCTGTGATTTGCGATAAAGCGAAAAGTGATTAGTCCTAAGTGACTTAGCTCAATGCTTTAACACTTTCTAAAGGGAAAAAAAAAACTCTTGCTAGATTTTTTTTAGAAAAAATTAAAAGGGTCCCCATTTATTATTACAATATTGGTTATTATAAAAATGAAATGCGTGGGTTTTTGAATAGTACAACAGAAGGATATTATTCACACAATGAGAAATATTGGAAGTTTTTGTTTATTTTAGCAGAGGAGAAGACTATTATCAGGGATTTGGAGGACATCATTACTGTTAGCAAACATAAAATCCAACAAAATGCACAACTAGCCAAGAAAATAATTGATTTTCTTAATTCTAAGACATCATATAAATTAAGCGATATGGTAATTGAAAAAAAAAGTTAGTGCTGGAGATTAATAAAATGGTGCTTAAAATTTTATACAGGAAAACAACTGAGACAAATTTTGGAGAAATTAAGGAAGCTGTTCTAAAATTCAACACCAATTTTGATAAAATAACAAGGGAAAGATTTCTCTCATGTTGGGATCAACAGGGAGATTTTCTTCTATGGGAGACTTATGAAACCTTGTTGGTGGAGGCTAAAAGTAAGATTGGGACTTTCCATGAAAAGGAAACAGTTTCCAAAGGGGCAACAATTGTTAATTATCTTCGCAAATATTTTTAATTGTTATGGTTGATTATGACTCTTTTTATTGAGAAGCCAAATTATAGCCGAATCACTAATTTCAGAATGGCTCACACAAGATTTTAAAAGCGTCCAAGCTCATATTTGATAGTGTGGAAGAAATGCAGAGATTGGATGTCTCCTACACCAACATGAACAAAAGTTGGACCCTCTACAAGCGAGCTTACATAGGAGTTAGAAGTTACTTAATGAGAAGAGGCCACCTGTTATTTTCATGAAATATTTCAAAAGTTTCATTTGTAATAGTAATATGATTTTGTAGTTTAATTTTATCTTAGGTAAATTGCTTCGTAGGACCAAATAGACAAAAGCATTTTTAAAGTAGTTAGTAGTTTTGACAATTAACAATTTTCATAATTGTTACTATTGTAATCTTCATACAAAAGAAATTATGGAGAATGGAAAAGGGTTCCGAATTTTTGATGTTTAAGAAAAAAGACTTTTTTTGAGTAATGCTTTTTCATCTTCTTGGAGGTTTAAATAATTTTTTTTCAAGGTGATTCCGAAAAGATATTTGAATGTGATATGTGTTCTTTTCTTTGTGAATAATTTGATGTTTGTTTTTAATGGGAAAGAGTAATGAAGCTATTATTTTTTAATGAAACAATTTTACTGATTTGACAATACCTGTAAAATGAAATTAAGTAACCTCACGCGCTCCTCTTTTCTATGTTTTCATTTCTCTGTCTTCCATATTTCAGCTAAAGTTTGAAGCAATAGATTCTACAATAAGTAGCCTCGAGTTCTAGAGTTTTAATCATATCCTTCATCACTCTATTACAACTTAGAATCATATTCATTGTCAGTGAGGCCAATTTGAAAGGTGTTCATATCCCAAGAAGATTTCATTATTATTACCTATAAAAATATACTTCTGAATCATCATAATGGTACAAAAAATAAATTTTGTTATATTTTTTAATAGATTTCTTAGGCACCTACCTCTACTCATCTAGGGGTTGTCTCTAAGGTTACAATAGAGGGTTTTATTCGAAATCAGGCAGTGCTGTGCCAACGTCTTGGAGATTAGTGTAACAGATCTGGTTACAAATCCATGTAAAAATATATAAGACCACATTCATGGGGCATGCATTCCAAGCTGAATGGTGGGAAAAAAATCCTAGTGGGTGTCATTTTGGTTTAGTATGACTAAAGGAAATTGGGAAAGGCAACGATAAAGACTTTGGAAAGGCAAAGTGGCATTATTGGAATTTTATTTATGAAAAAAATGGAAAATAGGAGAAAAGGAAGGTGAAAGGTCACAGGTTGTATGTGAGGAGGAAAATGAAGGAAAAATAATGGAAAATGAAGAAAATAAAGGCCTCATTGATAAAAAGGATTTTTCGGATCAGTTGACAACCTTTTTTTCACCTTTTGTCAGTTCAGTTTTGGAGCTCTCTCTCTATTTTCTCTCTCTCACTCTTGGACACTTGGAGTTTTCTTGGAGCATTTCAGCTTTGGATCAAGAAAGACAAAGAAGGCAAATAAGGCAAAGAGGAAGCAAAGATCAAGCAAGGAAGAGAAAGATCAAGCAGCTATAATGGGATTAGTAGTAGGTATTGATTTGGATGTGTGATTTCCTTGCTAGATTTAGCATGGATGGTTATGCATGTTTTTTGTTGGTTATCTTGTTGTCATTGGCATGAAATTTTCCAAGTGTGACAGTGTTCTTTAGCCTTTCCTTTCCATTTCCAGATAGCCATGGTGTGATGGGGTTCTCATGTTTTGGTTGAGATGGATTCAAAGCTGAGTGAGGTGGATATATGAATGAAAGAAAACATGGCCTAGTAACCCATAAACCAGATTGTTGGTTGCGGTAAAGCCAAATTTTGTGTTGTCTCGGTGGAACTAGGAATCCTTGACCAGTGAATGTCGGGATATATGGTAAATCCTAGAGGTTTTGGGTGATATCCATCAAGCCTAGGAATCTCGAGATGGGATATACGATAAATCCTAGAGGGTGGAGTCTCGGTTAGGGCCTAGTGATTCGGTGTGGATTGCGGCAAATCCTAGAGACTAAGAGACAAGAAAATTACCCATGGTGTAGGTGAAAAAATATGGTGAGATCCATGTTTTTTTATGGCCTTGTGATCTGGCGAGGATTATGGTAAAGCCTGTTTCTATTATTGAGGGTGAGGTGGTTTAGCCTCGAGAAGCCCTGGTTGGGTTTTTTGGTTTGAGTCCCACATTCATGCTTGGAGTATGGCATAGGGGTGTTTGGATGAAGAGAGTTTTGGCTCAACCAATATATGGTCAAGTGGAACATGGTAGTCCCATACCGGGTTGCCTTTTTCATTTATTAATAAGAGGTTATTTTTCCTTATTCTTTCATGAGTAATATATTGGTTCATGTGTTGCATTTATGGCTGATGTATGCTTAGTATTTATGTTGTTTATATGATGATTATGAATGTGTTTCATGACAGTGAAAATGTATGGTTTTAATTATGTTTTGATTTGTAAATGAATGAGAAATTGATATATGACCTAATAGATGATAATGCAGCTAATTATATAAGACATCAATGCTTCTTAGCAATTCTCATATATTTATGAGACCCCTATGCTTAGATATATTGTTTAAAACTATATAATGCATATTTGTGACATGTTTTACAAAATTCTTGTCATGGATAGTAGGGTTCCAGTTGAGTCCTTGTTGAAGTGATTTCATTTAAAACCTTATTCCATTGTTATATTTTGGTTCTGAAAGTCTTATGGAGTTCTGGGCAGTGACATGAGCTCTAGGCTTGAAAAAGTGGCACAGAGATAGGGGTCGCAAGCTCATAATTATTGGGAAAATTCCCTAGCCACACACATGGCCATGTTGTGTGAGCGAATCGAGGTTTCCAGTCACACTCTTTCCCATATCAAGGGAGTGACCGAGGGATTGATGTACAAAAAGGTTATTTTGTCCCAGGGGCTAGCCACCTGGAAGGTTTGGATGGCTCTTAGGTGTCCTATAGCAGGGGCAACATGTCTGTGTAGTTGTGTGGTGTCGGTTCCACTTCCTTAAGGTTACCTAGGTGGTTGAATAAGATCATAGTAGCCTCTCATAACATGTTTACCCTAATGGACTAGGTAGCTTGGGTAAATGTGGGAGGAGGGTGTTACAGAGTGGTATCAGAGCATGGTTCTGGTCTCCTTCGATGATGTATAGCTTCCGTTCTCCTTGGATGATTGTGTTGTCATATGTACATGTCAGTTGCATATGTGTTCTTTATGTTTGTGTACTATGTGTTTGTTGTGTATGCATGGTGGTGGTTATTGTTGCAGTTGTGTCGCCATGTGGGAGTTGATGATTTTTTTATTTGGATGTGTTTGTCATGAATGCATGTTGGTTTTATATGCATTTTTTATGCATGTCAGTGTATATATGTTATTATGCATGCATTTTCATGGTTATAGTTATGCATGTATAGTAAGTCAGACATGCATTGTGAGGTCATTGTATGTAGTTTGTGTCATCATGATGCTCTTATATGTTATGATGCTAATGTGTTGGTTGAGATAGAGCAAGAGATGCCGATCATCAGAGCAAGGTTGCAACACTAGACTTCGGGGTAAAAGCATATTGTCATATAGGTTCGTATGGTGGGAGTGCATGTATGTGGTTAATGGTTGTTACAAGAATTAGGGATACTTATATAGTTGTCATTTATTGTTGCTATGGTTACATGCATGGTAGAAGCTAGTGAACCAGTGTGGTCAAATGCACTAGTGTCGAATAGTCATGAATGATAGTAACTTGTTGTTATATGCATTGTTATTGTTGTTTTATGTTAGTTAACTTGATGATTATGTTATATGTTGTTGATGAGTATGCTATATGTTAACTTGTTGTTGTTATATGTTAGTTAACTTGATGATTAGTGTTATTGCCTTTAAGATATTAATGTTATTATGTTTTTTTGCTAATTTGGATTGACCGATGTAGATGATTATGTTTATGACATTCAGGTATGAGTTAATATTATATGTCATTCTAATCTAGACTAGTTGTGCATATGTGATTATTATGCATGAATGGAAATTATTTATGAGCTTATGATGTGAGCATGTTAACTAGTTATTGTTATGGATATCATGACCTTATTTATGTTGAGTTGAGGTGTTGTGAAGTTATATCATGCTAATCTAGATTAATTGTGCATACAAGATAGCCTCCCTTGAGATACATTAAGGTATGAGTTTGATTATGTCATCTATTTGGTGTTTGAGTGTTTGGTGTCTATTATGTCATTTATATGTTTCTTGAATGTTTGATTTATTTCATGATATGAGTATGTGTTTATAAGATTTCCCGAAGGAATGATCTTGTTTCAAGATGGTTGTACTAACACATTATGTGCTGAGACAACTGATATGTACTTGAGTGTAAGTGTGGGCTAGTTGTAGTATTGTGATTTTGACTATTAGTTGACTATGACATGGTTGTTATTCTTGGTAGAGGTTGATTTTAGTTAATAGATATGATGTCTTGATATTTCGAACATGTGATTGACATGCGTGAGAAGTTGTAGGGAAACATGCTTGGGATTAGCGTGACAAGGTAAAAATTGATTTTCTTATATATAATTAACAATTGGGTGATGTGATAACATATAATAAGGCTCAATTGTAGTAAGGTAAATGGTAAAAGAAAGGAATTGAGTAAGAATTCCTTTGGTTATCTTTGGAAATCCTAATTCCAAACGAATGAGTTCTCTGCATACAGGAAGTCTTCTTAACCTTGAATTTGTTTGACATTATGTGGATATGTGTTATATTTATGAGCATGTATTTGATAGGTATAACAATTTCTTTCAAGTTATGGCTGGATTCATAAAGGGATTGGATACCCTTGAGAGATGATATATGTATGTGTTCAGATACAAGGTAGTGTGCCCGACATAACAAGGTAAAGTAACTGGTATATTGTATGTTTATCTATACACTAACAATTATGTGTTTATGGCGGTATGATGCAGGGGATTGCATGGAAAAAGAGGCTCCCATGAAATCTTTGAAATGACTTTGTTTGAGCTTTCCCTTGAAAGCATTGGGAACCCATGTGGATTGGATCAGGGTGTTGCTAGTTTTATGCTTTCGGTATTTTGTGATTTGTTTGTGCCTGATTTGCAGTTTTTTTGATGTCCGGTGTAAGACCTTGCCACTTTGTTTGTGGTGTCATATATCTATTAGTTTTCATGGTTTTATTCTTGTTTGTTTTTTTTCTTGCCTTTTATGTTTTGAGGGTCTTGGGAATTTATTGGAAAGGATGAAAGTTAATGGAGCTGGGGGAGAGCTTAATGAAACTCAACAGGTGATGCAAGACACAGACGAAGCTTGATGCATGAGTAAGGATAGTTGAAGTCAAGAGTATTATAGTGAATTGGATTGGTTGGGTCCATTGGTGTAAATGGACAATGCTAGGACCGTCATGAGAAAGGTAATCAAGTAAGGTAAAGTGGATAGACTTGTGGTGTCATATACCTTTTATATGTTGGGAACTTTTGTTCTCAATGTTGTGCATACTATGCACATGTAAAGGGATTTCTCTTAACCTTGACCTTATGATATCTGGTAATTATGTTGTGATCATGATTATGCTAATGTATATATATGTATACATCCATGCATTTATGTCGTTGTATGACGAGATCATGATTGCTTTATGCTAATGTTTATATATACATATATGTATGTATGTATGTATGTCATTGACTGACATTGTCGTTAGGATTGTTTTTTACTAATATTCACATGTATATATAATACACGTATCTATGCAGTTGTCTAACTTGTCAGGGATCATGCTTGTTTCATGCCGATGTTTATATGTATATATGTATGTATGTATGTTATTGTATAAAAGGAACATGATTGTTTTATGCTAATGTTTATATATATGTATGTATATATGCATCTATTTCAGTGTTTGACAGATTCATCATAGATCATTCTTGTGGAGGAATTATTTCATATGAAGGTGAATGGCATGAAGAGGTTCCTAGTTCATGAGGACTCAATTGGAAAGAGTAGCCTTGATAGATATACAAGGAAAATATAATGTGGATATGAATTGATATTATATGTTTGTATTATGCGTATGTTTATGTTATGGACATGTAATGCTGAGGGATACATCAGTAGAATGGAAGTAATGTGATTGGTGGAATGTTGGAACATGCATGAATAGTGAAAACACCCTAGAAGCAAGGTTTCTTGGTAGAGTCAGTGTGTGGTCTATGGATGTGTAATACTACTATTGTGTATATGTTGTACATGTTGTACTTATGATGTTGTGTACATGTGGTTTTGTGTATATATGATACTGTGTATATGTTGTTTATGTAATGCTATGTAAAAATGGTGTTATATTTATATGATTACTATGTACATATATTACATATGGTGTCTTGTGAATGTTGGACATATTGTGCTATGTACATATGGTGTTGTGTGCATGGTTATACATGTGGTGCTATGTACATGTTGTACACGTGGTGCTGTGTGCAGGTGGTGATGTGTACATGTCGTGCATGTGGCATTGTGTACATGTCGTGTTGTCTTCATGTCGTGCATATGGTGCCGTGTACATGTTGTGTAGGTGGTGTTGTGTACAAGTGGTACTATGTACATGTGGTATTGTGTGCATGTTGTACAAGTTGCACTGTGTACACGTAGTACTGTTTATGTGCATTGTGTAGTTGTTGTATCGTGTTGTGTCATACATTGGGTGTAGGTGTATTTATTATGTTGTGACGTACACTAGGTGTAGGTGTATGTGTTATGTCGTACACCAAATGCAGGTGTATGTGTTGTGTTGTACACCAAGTGTAGGTGTATGTGTTGTATGTTAGGTGTAGGTGTGTGTATTGTGTGGTGTTATATGTCGTGTGTGGATGTACATGTTGTGATGTACATTGTGTATATGTGTACGTGATTTAAGAGAAGAAAATGAACTTGGTGTTTGTTCGGTATGGAAACTGATCTGCTGTGCGTACAGAAAGGACAAAGGATAAAGGTAGAAGCCAAGGATCGATTAAAGGATAAGTATTAGTATTTTAGTTCAATTTTAATTATGCATGTCATATATGATTCTCGTTTATGATAATTGCATGTGATCTATGATTTTGATTATGATGTTTGCGTTTTGAGCTAACCGGATGTGATATGTTTATACATGATGATTTGAAAAAATAACTAGTTTGACCTGTTGTGATAGGAAGTAAATATAAGTGCAAGTGTAACTTATTTAAGGGCTACCAATGAGGTATGATTTGAAGTTATTTCAATTTATTTTGACTCTAATGGAAATTATGTGCTTGGTACAGGAAAACATGTAATGTCTGGTATGGAATGGTTGAAACTAACTGCACAAACTAGAAGCGTCAAGAAAAGGAATTGAAACATGCATTTGTATGTTGGTAAAGCACTTCAGGAGTAGGACCATTGTGGGACACTGGTACCCAATAATTTCCACTAATTTCTATGAACATGCTATGACTGGTATAATGGTTTTGAGGTAGGGATATGCCTTGGTTTTTGGACCTTCTGATGTGAGGAAGTCTTTCCAAAGGAGGGGTCGCCTGAGGGACTTTGTAGCCGAGAAGGGGATGCTCGTGGAACTTGGAAGGTGTGTGACTGCATGAAAGGTGGTGACTAGATTTCCGGCGGGACCGTGTAGTAGAGAAGGGAATGCCAAAGATGGATTTGTTTTGGTCATTAGCATTTCCATATGGAATCAGATGCACATTGGGAATGTGCCTTGGAACAATGAGCTGATAACTATTCACTGAGATGAAAAGTGGCACTAGATTGTAGCACTGGACATTGGATGTAGCTTTAACTTTGGTAGAGGATTCTGGACTTCCTTGGAAGGAGGTGAATCCTGACATTACTTTGAGGGTGGAGGTGTGAGCCTTTGGATTCCCATGTTGTGGATGCAAGCATCATATCCTTTTATTTGCTGGTCGAGCAAATGTGCAAATTTGAAAATATGTACATTATTACAAATACGGTATCGAGCTGCATTTATAAATATCCACATAAAATATTTTAACACTTGAAAATTGTATAGGCAAAAGACATTAAGAATGTAAAGCTGAAGGTACAAATAAATATTTTCAGAGAAGGAATACATTAGGAAAAGCCAAAAATTTAATTCTTCCTAAGGTTTAGGCAGAAATTTGTGGACAATGCACAAGCAACAAAGACTTTTGGCACATAATGTGGTTATTCCTTAGATAGCCGCGCACAATGAAACTATTCCTTTGATAGCCACGTGGTCCCGTAGATGGCGAAATCTCACCATCTGGGACCACTTGGCACACTTGGTTAAAAATATTCTCACTCAAGCTAACCAAGTACAATCACCTTTGAGCCACCTCGAGGCCTTAATGAAGCACACAAAGGAATCATACCTCCACTCTTATGTAACCATCCATCTTGGGCCAAGAGAAGGAGGGAAAATTTGAAAATGGTCTATAAAATCCAGCCTTTGGAAGAAGAATGAGAGACACATTATTATGCTAGCCAAATTTCTCCATAGAAAACCAGCTTGTTATGTCCAACAGTATAAGGAATGGAAGGACTCAGTTGTTGGCCACCCAACATCTCAGTCAAAGAGAGAGGAGTTCACCATATATTCGTCGATCTGCCATCCTTTGAGAGGGAAGAGAAGATTCCTAAAAATTTGAGGGGAAGAAACCTCCTTACCTTGGATGTTGGAGCTTCATATCTCAAGGGATCAACTACAAGAGATTTGGAATTGTATCTTCTATTACCACCGGCACCTAATAAAGGGAGAAGCTCTCCATTTTGAGTTATTAGTGTGTTTTTTCTATTGAGCGTGTATCTTGTGCATGTTTTTTTTTGTTTTGTTTTGTTTTTATGTAGTATGTTATGTTTCCTTTCTAACCTAGCTTATTACATGTTGAACTTGTTCAACTAACATTTAACAAACCATTTTGGCCCGTTACTCTTATGTAGGTAAGCAACCTTCTTGCTAAGAAAAGTGTATTTCATACACCCATGCACCGAATACACTACCACAAGTATGATTATTTGTTGGTTGAAACAAATGTGTATAAGAGTATAAGTGGTTGTTATTGTAAATACCACAATGAGTTGTGATGTAAATATCTAGTAAGTGGTATGTTTATTTTGTTTTCAGCAGATGTCATTGTAAATACTACAATGAGCTGTGTTATAAAGTTCCATGGGTAGTATGTTTTTCTTTTAGTAGTCCTGTTGGTTGCAGGTGTCATTTAACACTAAGGATGGTGTTCCCCCAATGGGGAGGGTTCCATAACAACCTTGGTTAAAAATCCATGTAAAAATATATAAGACCAAAGTCATGGGACATGCATTCCAAGCTGAATGTCAGGAAAAACATCCTAGTGGGTGTCACTTCAGTTTTTATGGCTAAATGAAATTGGCAAAGGCAATGGAAAAGACTTTGGAAAGGAAAAGTGGCATGATTGGTATTTATCTATTAAAATAATGGAAAATAGGAGAAAATGAAGGTGAAAGGTCATAGGTTTCATGTGAGGAGGAAAATCAAGGAAAAATAATTGAAAATGAAGAAAATAGAGGCCTCATTGATAAAAAGGATTCTAAGGATCGGTTGGCAAGGTTTTTCTCATTGTTAGAGAGTAATTTGTCAGCATGTTCATTTTCCCGTCCCTGATCCTGAAATTCCTCATGATGAATCCTGTGAAATGTTTCCATCATCAAGAAATATGATGAAATATCCCCTTGAAGATCCAAAGAAGACTTCCTTGAAATATTACTAAAGAAACTTGGTCAAATTCCTAGTTTCCCAGGTCAACGCTCTTCCTGGTGCCATGACTGCGCTGATGTCCTTTTCTAAGTTCTAGCCCAATGTTGTCAGTGCCCTAATTTCTTGGAAAACCATGTTAACCCCTTTTTGGCAGTGCTTCATCAAATGGAGGAGCAGATTCAACCTCTAGAAGCTCAAGGGAGATGAGTTGGTTGTTGTACAGAGATGATAAGGTCAAGCTCTCTAATTTTAGAGCCTTGATCTCATCCATGGGGGATCATTCCTAAGAAAGTGGGCCTTCCTCCTCCTTTCATGGGCCCCCAACCTCCTTCTCCTTGCTATAAATTCAAATCCCTCATTCACCTAATTTTAGATCTTGGTTGATCATTGTCAGAATCATCTGAACGCTCATCACTTTGCATGCTAGAATCATGATTAAGCCTAAGTGCATGAGAGAAGGAATGATTTTGAGCTAGGTGAAGGACTCAAATTTTCACCTAAGGACGCCTCCAACATTAAGGCTTGGTTGTAACCTATCCTTTTGTAATTGATTAATAATAACTGCTATAGGTCAATTTTGGCATCATTCCCAATGACCTGGTAAAACTAGACATCATCCCCAAGACCAATGAAATAGGGTCTATCATCCCCTATCATTTCAGTTGTTACATGCCCTAAGACAAGAACAAACCATTCATGATTTCTATTGCAATATTTCCAAGGTTTTAAGTATATGTTATATAACTTATGAGCTCACCAACGCTACTTCTCAAGGGACTAACTGCATTGCATATGAAACTCTCTCCATTCTCTGCAAAGCACTACTCGATATTCAAGAGTGCGTTGGTCAAATGGGAGCGAAATTCTCATTATTCCGGAATCTCCACATGGTCGGTGCCTTCTAGAAGAGTCCATATGTGTCAAAATTTGAATCCATGTGTCCATCTAACACCTCTGAGCTTGGGAACATGTCTTTCCTATTATTAGAAAGTCATTGATTGAGAAAATACCTTCAGTTTTCCTATAAATTGAGCACAGATCCTAATGTTAGGGAAGGAAGAAATTTGGTAAAGAAATGTCGTTGGATTCTCAATTGAGAGAGTGATAGGAGTGATATGCTGCTGGTCAGATTTTTATTGTGATGAGGCTGGGATGATGCTGGAGCTGGGGACATCAAATCGATCATTGGTTGTAACCTCCCCCTTCTACTCATTAATTAAGATTGCTATTCATTTTCCCATATATGTATCTATTTATGTTTCTATTTCTCATATGATGGATTCTTAATTGATATATATGTTTCATGTTCAATCGATTTAACTGACTAAGATAAATAGGCATCTATATTTTGCAATCCCTTTGCTGTTTAGTGTTTATACTTGCAGGAAATAGTCTGGCGATCTAAGTTGGATTGGAAGCTACAACAAAAGTGACAAAAGGAGAATATGAAGTGCTTGGATCACAAGTAGGTTCCTCTATCTTTATCCGTGTCTATTTAATCTTAGAGAAAGTGTCTACAAAGTCTTTGATCTGTTGTTCTGAATGCATATCACCACATTTAGGGAATGTGTTTTATCTGTAATTCATAATACCGCATAACAAATTGGTGACTCCACTGGGGAGTTTTCCTTGTCATCATTGGTGTTTTTGCCTTTGCTTATCCACCCAGTGCATCTACTGTCAATTATTAGACTTTTGAATCAAATAATTGAATTATAAGTGTGTTTTGTAGCTTGGATTTTGAATCTCTGCTCCACTCAATGCACTATTGGTCAAGACACAGTGCTTTGCAGAGCACTGTCTCCCACTCAGCAGTGCTTTGCAACACACTGTCTCCCCTTAGAGACTGCATTTCCCCCTTGGCCAACAAAATTCCCTTTGAATTGTTCATTTCCATCATACTCAACCTTTTGTTTGCTATGTTTTCAATTGTCTGATACCTCATATAGATTAGTGAATTTGCTTGATTCTTCCATCATTGAAAAGTAAATTTTTTCAAAGTCTCTTTAAGTGTTTTTCTTTATCATTGACAAATCAAATTCAAAGTATTTTATTTCTGCATTATATCCATTTGTTTTCATAAATGAAATTGTCATTAAATTCTTCATTTCCTGTAGAAAAAATTGTAGTTCCATTCTTCATTTTTCCTAAAAGATAAATTGTTGTTAAATTCATTGTTTCTCAAAGAAGAAAGCATTTGTTTTTTGTTGATTTGATGCACATAGTTTCCTTTTTGCATTCACATTAAGGGGACTGAAAAGAAAAACCTGCATTTGCATATAGTGAATTGTGTGTTTTGCATATGAACAATTTAGGAAAGCTACATATTATTTTGTGCTCTTTGTTGTTTGTTCTCAAAACTGATTGCTCTCTCCCCTAAGTAGCTAGGATTTTCATTAAAGAAGATAAAATTGAAAAGTTTTCTTATAATTTTAGTTTGAATTTTAGGAATTTCCATCACATCATCGTGGTGAACCTTGAAAGGAAAACTGATAAACAAGATCAAATTAAAATTTACATCAATTTACCTAAAAAAACATTGGAACCATAACGATAACATTTATAAGGTCTAGGCTAGAGAGATGTTCCGATGTCGTTAAACAAAACAACTGTCATTAATTGTCTGCGATACATTCCGAGTGTGATATCTCACTCCACGTATGTAAGTATATCATAGCTCATCCACGTACCTTTGAATATATCGGGAGGTGTTATAGTACGAAAAGTATAAATGGGTGCTCTCACTATGCAGTTTCGCATTAGAAAACGCTAATATAGACTTGGGCCTCCACGTACCTTCGGGTATATTTGGGAGTACAAATTTAGGTTTCTATCCATCCATAGTGAATTGAGTTGGCTGCCTTGTAAATTGTGATACACCGAACATATCATTCGGGGAGATTGCCTTCCCGTACTTCTTGGTTTGCTAGGAGGTATCATGCAGTTCAAAATTTCTTGCTAAACCTTTTGCCTAGAATTACTCTTTTATTTTGTTTATTTATTTTGGTCATAAAATAAATCAGTAATCGTGGAAGAAGAACATCCCTTTCCCCATTGTTCACATAGAATTACATTGAAACCACCTTTACCATCGGAAGCCACTTCTGGTCGGCGAAGGTGACATTGCTCTACCGAAACCAGTACTATCAGTAGCTCTTGTGAAGCATCATCTTCACATATACCAGAGTCGGCACAAGTTGTTTCTACAAATCTTGGTTCATATACTATTTTTGAGATGGAGTCATCACAACTATCCGTGGTCACGCTCCATCTAATCAGTGAGACCATAACTCCCGAACCCGACGTTGTTCAATTGGGAGCTGATCCAAATCCTGTCTCTTTTTTGCCAGAACATCTACATCCTGAAGTTGAATGACTGGAAGTTGTTCCTGTATCAGTCGCCCCACAATCTATTGTAGCCATTGAGTCTCCCATATCGCGTAGTCAACCTCCTGAAATATACTTTGGGTCTGACGACGAAATCCTTACACCTAGTTTAATTTTGATTGAAGAAATACCAAAAGACGAAACACTTTTAAATCCAACTCATTTTGGGGCGGAGCTTTACCTGTACAAGCCTTTTCCTCAATCACCTGCCTCTCCTTTTATTGATCCCGTGTCTATTAAAGTTCGCATAGATTCAATAGGATATACATTTGGTCAAGTAACGGTGCCTGAACCAAAATCTTCGGTTGGACCATCTATTCCAATTGCGACATCACATGCTCTCACTACCCCGTCGATGTTCACAACTTCACTAGAGTCATATTTACATGGTGGCCCTATGGTCCCATCTGGTTATAAATCTTTATCGGGAATTTTCTCTAGTGCATCTTCAAATCCATGGGCTTCACCAATGTCATCGTCTGATATTCTAAATGGTAAACCTATAGTGAGTACTGAATGGCTTGATCCTTTATATCCATCATCAGGGAAATATCAAGTTGGTCCATCTGAGTATATTCCATCTCCTTAGGGAATTTTGAGGTCTAAAATAGACCTCCCAAGGAAATAATAGCATAATAGCTAAACTAATAACATAATATTTATGAATTTTCAATTCACTTTTTGCATCAAAATCCATGTAACCATAGTTAAATTCAATTCTAAAGTTGTACCCAAATAAAATTAATAAAAAAATTGTATTGATGTAACTATAAATAAGAATGAGTTTTTCAAGAAAAAATCATTATCATTACAGTACTAATGCATTTGTTCTTTATACTTAAATAACTTAAAATCAAATATAAATATAAATTCATAAATTCTTAATTATAGAATATACTATTAATTAAAAATTATATTATTTAAATTATATAATAACATGTAATTAATATACTATATAAAAATAATATAATAAAATATGTTGTTTTATGTATGAATTTTATATTACATATTTATAACATAAGAAGATATAATATATAATATAAAAAATAATATAATATATATTCTATAACATTTAGATTATTTTTCATAATATTATATATATTAATATATAATATTAATATAATCATAATGAAATGAATTGAGTTTTATTTAAAATTAAAGAATATTTTTTTTGAAATAAATTTAATTTATATTTATAAGTATAATATAAGATTTATATGCATTGAAATTTTGTATTTTTTTTTGCCCTAAAATTTGTTGAACTTAATATATATTTTTTCAACGTACAAAACCAATATTCACTTTTTCATCCTACAAAACTAAAATGTCTTTTTTTCTTTAATTTTAATATGTTTGTATTTCTATTAATATTATAATGATATTATTTATAAATTTGATTTATCTTAAAATTATAAGGTTACATTTTTATTTATTTTTATTTCACATGTATAATATATATGTACAGATATAAACTTATAATTAATTTAAAATTGTAATATTAAATAAAATGACATGAATATATAATTTAAAAATGAATATATGAAAATATACAAATATAATATTTACTGAAAAAGTGTGTAAATACATGAGGATTGTGTAGGGATATGCATTGTTTTAAAAAAAAATATGAAACGACAATAATAATATTTTATTCAAAAAGTGTGAAATGACATTTATTATGAGTACTTTATTTTATGACTTTAAAAGTACTTAGAGCACTACCATGGCTAATCATGAGTTTTTATCCACTATTAAGAATGTAACAAGTAAGTAATTTTGACTAAAGCAATGCCACCTCAACCATTAGGGATGATGCCATCCCCTAAAATGTGACTGGTTATCATAAAGTGAATTTTGATTGTACATTTTCCTTAAGAGGCCCATTTAAGACCTCAAAATTCCCCTATTGCAGTACAATCTCAACTGGACTCCCTGCATTTGGAGAACAATATTTTCCATCTTATTATACTTCTCATGCTGGGGGGCAACCTATGGTCACCCACTTTGATAGTACTCCATCATTATTTGGTCATCCTAATGTCGAAATGAATGTTTGTCAATGGCAGCCCACTTTGCATATCCAATCACAAAGGGTTGTACACTCGTATCAACCGGTTCAACCTGTTGCACCCACATCAACTCCATTTGTTAATACATTTTTACCCCTGTTACAGACTCAAACTATTGTACCTCAACCGTCTCAGGCGGGTCCTTCAACTCATTACTATCAAGTATTGGGCCCTTAAACTCCAACACCTTCGGCTGGTTTACAACAACCACCTACATCCGGAATCATTTATTCACAAGCTGTATTACCATATTATGGGATGTCGCAGCCAAAACCAAGTTATACCTATCCTCAATTGAATCCAAGTTATCCTAATTTGGGTTATAACATTGGTGGACAGACCCCTTGGCAACCCATTAGGGGAATTTTGAGGTCTAAAATGGGCCTCTTAAGGAAATTATAAAATAATAGTGGAAATAATAAAATAATATTTGATTACATCATCAAATTTTAGAGGGAAAAAAGAAAAAAATTACTTTTTAAACTCATATTTTCAACTTATCTCCCAAAGTTTTTACTCAAATTTCGAGCGGGAGTACTCGTTGGATGAAAATTTTAATTCCTCATCCAAGGAGTACCCATGTTTCATACTTTCGATGGACCCTGCTACATGAAAAATGAGAAATAAATTAAAAACATGATTGTACTCCTACACAAGCGCAAAATTCCCCTAATGCACAAGCACAAATGCCACAACCTTCATTTCAACATGTATCGTATCCAGGTTTTGGTCAACAGAATCCTCAAGCATTTTCCTATCAAAACAATCCCTATCTGGGTTACCAACAACATATTCCTTATGTTTGTGCTCAAAGGCCTGTTGCCTAAGCAAGCCCATCATACCTTGGCTATGCTCAACCCAACCTCAATCGAAAATTTCCCTTTGTTGGAACTTTAGAGTTACCAGATTTAAACTAGCTCACCAATGATCCAATCAACTATGCTCCTTGGTGGCTGGTGATACCTCATAAATTACCCTCAGATATTCCTAAGTTCAATGGAAACTCTGGAGAAGACCCGTCGACTCATGTTATGACTTATCATTTGTGGTGTTCATCTAACTCCCTAAATGATGACTCTGTTCAACTACGTCTTTTCCAACATACACTCACTGTTCCAATCGTAAAATGGTACATTGAGTTACCAAGACATTCTTTCGATAATTTCAATGCCATAGCTACTATATTTTTGACCCACTTCTAGTTACCCATATGATATGAAACTGGAATAGAACTCTTGACTAATTTTAAATAGACTAATGCTACTCACATTTCTGATCATATTCACGAGTGGCATCATCATCGTAGAATGTTTAAGACATTTGTTTCTGATCAAATCCTTGCTGATTGGTTCATTAAGTCCCTATTACCATCTATAAATGAGGATGTGGCTAAGGGTGGCGTCGTCATTGAAGAGCAGGTCATTTCTCATGCCCAATATTTATACTTGATTTATACTCGGTATGACACGCTCTACGAGAAAATTCCTAACGCACCATCTAATTTTATTGTTCTTCCTCCATCAAAGGACTCTCATGCCAGAGACGCTATGATCGATACTGCAACCACACATCACACTACTGCATCTGATCCTGCACCTTCTTCCAAAATCCATGCTATGTCATATGACAAAGGAAAAAGTGACAAGCAACCCGGAAGTAAGAAAAAAGGGATATCAAAGAAAAAGAAAACTTCTACCCGGTAGGAAAGATCACCTGATTAATCGTTTGGAAATCAGAAACCTCGTTACCCTTGCATAATCTATAATAAGGAACACTTTTTTTGGGATTGTCCTCACCGCGCTAAAGTCTTAAAAATGGTTAAGACGTCATATGCATCAACTGTGTTGATGGATCCGTTTTCGAATCCAGACACAAATTTGGTTGCTACAGATCCAACTTTTAATTCCCAAGTGCTTATGCTATTTGTCACGAAGCCATTGAAATTTTTGTTGTTGTCAACATGTAATAATGATTAAGGTAGTCAGGCCATTGATCAACCTACTATCTCGACCACAAATCTGTCCACGGAATCAAGACCACCACCTGCTATTCTTGAATTGACAATCGAGCCACCAAAGGGAGTCGTTCATAAATTGACATTTAATCCTTGAGCCAGAGCTGCTCAAAATTATAATATAGTTTAAGATTTGGCTCAATCCCCTTCAGCTATGCCAGCGTTTGAGGTGCTACAAAATTGTCCCTCCCAGAAGCAGGCTTTGTTGTCGGCAATTGGTGGAATTGATCTGAATGATTCTAATCTCGTAGTCTTTAATCATACGGGCTATGTGCCACAAATACTAGCAGAATTGACATTCTCCATCCAAGTAAATGTTCTCAATCACCTTGTTCATCGTACTATTATTGATGAGGGAGCATCTATGTGAATTTTGTCTCTAAACTGTTGGAAGTCACTTGGCTTTCCGCACCTATCTCAATCGCCAACGAAGTTGAAATCTTTCGACGAACGTACATATAAGCCTTGCTATATTATCAATAAACTGCATGTTGAACTAGGGGGAAAAAAATTAATGTTGAAGTTGAGGTTGTTGAAGGACCCCGTGACTGCGATCATTCCTACATATTTTAGAATGATCACCTTTCCACATTAAGGTGTTATTACAGTCATCAATCAACTATCCTTCTTTGCCTCCAGTTCTTAGGTAACTGGAAGTGTTCCGTTCATTCACGCACCCCAAATTGCACTTCAGAACATTGGTGTAGGACTCTTAAAGGATTCTACTCTCATGGGAACCTTTGCATTACCGCTTCCTGCGACGTCGACATAAATTGAAAGTATAGAGACCTATTACATGATCTCTCCCACTCCATCTGGCTTAAGGAAGAGTACGGGTGATTCTGAAGTTGTTACGTTGGATGATTTTCTGCTGCCTAACCCCATTGAGCTGGCATATCAATCAATCTATCTGGCTTGGGCGACGAATCCGAAATCATCGTCGCTGGTCATTTGGGTTGATCGTTCATTAGATTATGGTTCTCCATTTGATCCTTTTTCCTCAAATTTCTTGATATACGAGAATATTCAAGAAACCATGATGTCAGAAGGAGAACCATGGGAATATTATCATCATCGTTCCCATCTTCCTGATTATAAAGACGATAATATTAGTGAACTATATCACCCATCGATCAATTTTTTTTTTTTGAATTCTTTTCCTATTAATGCAATCGATCTCGAGAAAAATTTGTCAAATATTGAAGAAACCATTTCTATAAATATTCGACCAAACCCGACGTTATAGAAAACATTCATGTCAGCGTGTCTTGTTCTCCATCAGAATTTGAAACATATCGCTCTCTCTTTCATGAATTTCGTGATGTATTTTCTTGGTCTTATGAGGAAATTCCAGACATAGATACTATTATTGTTGAACACACTATTAATATGTACCACGATGTCAAGTCGGTATGTCAATGCCTTCGTCCTGTTCATTCGAAGAAGGCCACTGCCATTAAAGCAGAAGTTGAAATTTTTTTGCGTGCTGGTTTCATTTACCGTGTTCCACTAACTGAGTGGGTTTCCAACATCATTCCAGTTATGAAAAACAAGGAACTATCAGAGTGTGCGTTGATTATTGGGATTTCAATATTTCTTGTCCAAAAGACAACTATTCTACTCCCTTCATCGACCATTATTGACGATTGTGCTGGATGCGAAATATTTTTGTTCATGGATGGATTTCACGGCTACAATCAAATCAATATCCACCCAGAGGACCAGTATAATACAACATTCATCTATCCCTGGGGCACATTCACTTACCAGAAACTCTTGTTTGGTTTAAAGAACGTTGGGGCAACTTTTCAGAGAGAAATGGATTATGTTTTCAATGACATCAAGCACATTTTTCAACCCTATCTAGACGATTTACCTGCACATTCATGAAATCATATTGATCACTTGATGCATTTGAGAGCTATCTTTTTATGTTTCCAACACTACAAAATACGCCTCAATCCACATAAATGTGTGTTTTGCATTGGTTTTGGTCGTTTTCTAGTATTCGTCATCTCAAAATAAGGAACTTGAATAGACCCATTGACGGTCTAGTTCAATCTTGATTTTCCTGTGCCATCAAATTTTCTTCAGTTATGGAAACTTTAGGGAAAGGATAACTTCCTAAGGAGGTTCATACCCAACTACGCCGAAATGGCTAAAGGATTTACTTGGCTTTTGAAAAGGGGGTTCCCTTCCATTGGGACCAAGTTGCACAATATTCTTTTGATGCTGTCAAGGATACTATTGTCCGGGCGTCATTAATGTACCCCCCCAATTATCAGATTGATTACTTCTTATATATCACTGCGACCGATACAACCATTGCTATAATATTGGTCCAAGTAGAAAATGGGATAGAAAATCTGATCTATTATTTGAGTCGTAATCTCAATGATACATAAATGAAGTATTCGTACGCAGAAAATCTTGCCATGGCAGCTGTTCAAGTTGTCCAAAGATTTCGTCACTATATCCTGTTCCAGAAGACCATTTTCATTTTGGATTGCAACTCTATGACTTATATTTTATCACGTCAATTTCTGGGGGGAAAGTATTCAAAATGGATTGTCATTTTTTAAGAATTTGATTTGGAATTCATCAAATCTAAGTCAAAGAAGTCTTTAGTTTTGGCTGAGCTTATCTATGAACTTCCCTCTGATAGTACTGCTACTACGTTGGAACCATCAATTCCAGATGAGTCTCTATTTTTGATCGGATCATCTGATCCTTGGTATGGGGATTTTATCGTTTATCTCCAGACCCAAAATTTTCGGCCTGATACCTCTCGCTCTGACCAGCGACGTATTCGATACCAAGCCAAAGATTATGTGATCGTCGGTGATACACTTTATCGTCATGGTGTCGATACAATTTTAAGAAGGTGCCTCATTCATGAAGAGGCCAAAAATATTTTAAATGATTGTCATGCTAGGGCTTTTGGTGGACACTTGTCTGGATATGATACCGCATTGAAGATACTCCGTGAAAATTAATTTTGGCCTACCATATTTCGCGACTGCATCCTCGCAGTCAGGAGTTATCATGTGTGCCAAATATTTGATCGTAAAATCCACGAACCACCAGTGCCAATGCATCTTGTTGTCTCTGTGGGACCATTTTCAAAATGGGGCATTGACTTCATGATCTGTAACCCTCGTTCGTTTGGGGGGCATGGTTATATTATTGTCGTAGTAGACTACTTTACCAAGTGGATGAAGCGTTGCCTACATTCAACAACATAGGAAAAACAACTACATTGTTTTTATTTAATCATGTCATTGCACGATTTAGGGTCCCATAGGCTATAGTCACAAATCATGGTAAGAATTTTTGTAATCATATGATGAATGAATTGACTACCAAGTTAGGATTTTCACATGATAGTTCTACTCCTTATTATCCATAATAAAATGGAAAATTTGAGGCTATTAAAAAAATTATTAAATGAATGATTCAACGAATGATAGGAGTTCATAAACGAAACTGGCACTTAATCCTGTACTCGGCCTTGTGGGCATATTGAACTTCGGTAAGAAACACAACTAGATTTACCCCCTTTCAATTGGTGTATGGTCTGGAAGATATCTTGCCAATCCAATGTGAAATACTATCATTAAAACTCACAATCGACTTATTACCTGCCACCTAAGATAAATAAGCGCGTCTTTTTAACCTCATCCATCTTGATGAAACGAGTCATGAAACCCAATTGGCCAATGAAGCGCATAAGAGACGTATAAAGGCACAATACGACAAGCATATACAACCTCACATTTTCTTAGAGAGCGAATTGGTCCTTATTTATGATCAGGAAGCTTATGTAATAGATACAGGTAAATTTGAGCCATTATGGCATGGCCCCTATATTGTCAAAAGAGTTCTTGTTAAGGGTACCTACGAGCTGGTAGATTACGATGGAATTCTATTGGCGTAGCCCCGAAATGGGTTGTATCTGAAACCTTACTATGGTTAATCATGAGCATAGTAATTTTTTGTATTATATTGTGCTATCACTATAATTTTTTTTCTAAACTTGGACAGTTTACATTGTTCCTTGTCACGGTCTTAGATAGGTGTTGGGTCATTTCATGTTTTAAAGGGTAGGTGATAGGGTTAGAGTCTCATTCTCATTATCAAATAAAGTTCAACAACCTTATTTCATGCCTTAAGTGTCTCATATCCTATTTATAAAGTCCTGTTTTAAACCATTTGAAATATTTTTTCGAATTAGCCCCAAAACCACATTTTTGTAGCGCAGATAGTGTAAAAAGTCTATTTTGTGCTACGAAAACACTGCTCTTTTCGTAGCGCAAAACCCAAAAAATGCATTAGGCGCGCTACGAAATCGGAGATTCGTAGAAACTCATGTCAAGTCATCAAATCACTCAAATTTCGTTAATTCTTCATCATTAGGTGTCAGCTAGGAGTCATTTCTCATGCATGCAACCATTCAAAACCATCATTACATTCGTTGGAGGTCATTTATGTTAGTTATTTTCAAAATTAAAAAGGGGCTCGTATTTTTTTTTATTGTCTCATGCAAAGAAGCAATACATACATGCCCTTTCGAATGGTAAGCTCATTCATCAAGCGAGGTAGTGTCTCTAATCAAGCTAGGCAGTTTATCAAGCGAGGCAGTTTACTCTGAAATCAAGCGAGGTTGTTGGTTACAGGTTTTCAAAAGCACACAGGAAATTCAAGGAAAGGATGACAGAGGAAAGGAAGAATCACCGGTTAGGCCACTGTTTAAGGATGGAGCTTGAAAGCATTGAGGCTCTAACCAAAGAAAAATTAGTTGAGGATGCCTTCAAGAAGACAGGATGTTGGAAGTTCTGTGAAAAATTGCAGGGAGGTCATAATCAAGTGACAAAATAATTTTCTCTTCACTTCACAGGTTTGAATACAAAGGTTCGTCTCTTAAACTTGACAATTTCCCCTGAAATTATATCATCAGTGACAGAAATTCCAAGGGGAGAAGAAAGATGGTTCAAAAACTTCAGGTTTGATACGGAACCTTGTAAAATTTTTCTGAAGCCAGGGTTTGAAGAGATGGATTTAACTAAAGCAGTGCCAAGAAGCTACATCAAGAACACCTATGCGAATCTGCTCTACAACATTCAAAGGTACTTCACCTGTGAGGGAAGATACCATAAGGTGTACTATTATCATTTCAAGCTCCTGTTGCATTTTAATGGAATGATTTCTTTGGATTTTCCTTTCTTCTTGTTTCAAATTTTAGCTAAGATGGCAGATAAAGTACAGATGAAAGCTCAATACTGTGAAACTTCACTTTTCCATCATGGTCTAGTTAAATTGATTGTTTTACATGAACTTCAGAGAATAAACAGAGAATGGTCTACATTTTTGTTTTTGTGTGGATTTGGGGTGGAATCATAAGGAGAAGGTGTTAGCCCTAGGGCCAAAGAAAAATCATCATCAGAAGCCAGTGAACCTGCAGAGACAAGATCAAAAAGATTTATCAAATTAAAGCCTAGAAAAAAAGTGAAAGAGCCAGAGATTAGAACACCAGTTATTATTCAAGAAACTCCTCAACTTGCATAAAAGAGGACAACCAAAGGTAAGGAAACAATAAAAGAATAGTCAACTAGTAAATCAACCCAGAAAAGTTTGACTAGAAGTCAAATAGCAAGGGAAAAGGGCAAAACAGTGGTTTCAGAAGAAGATCCAGGTTTAAAGGGTAGTTTTAATGATATTTTACAAGCTATTGATATTGAGGAATCTCCTTTAGTTTAGGCAGATTTTATAAGTTTGGATGAAGGGAAATCTAAGAAGATCAAGTCTTCCAAAAAGTTAGATTTTAATGATGAAATTTCAGTTTGTGTTCAAGCCCAGAAGGCCTCTGATTAGGAATTCAAAAAATTTGCAAGGGCTGGATGCGGAGTTAGATAAAGCTGGAGAATTTTCAAATGTTTATGAGGAACCCATAGACCTTTCATCACTTATGCCTGAAGATGACAGAAACAAATATTTTAATACTCAAAGAGAAAAGAGCAATTATGAAGGAATTAAAGAAAAGTTGAGACTAGCTACTCTTGAAATTTCTAAGCTTAAGACGAATGCAAGAAAACATGCCATTGAGAAGATAAAATTAAACAGAATTAAGGCTCTGTGGGAGCTTGAAAGAGTCTCAAAACCTGAAGCAATCAGCAGTGAAGCTCATTATTTTACCTGGACTCTTCCTGCAATCAAAGAGGCTAAATTTGTGAGAAGGATAAATGTTAATTTAAGGGCTACTAACAGAAGGTTGAAGAGGCAGATTGAAGACCTTGAAATTCAATTGACAAACTCTGAAGGTCAGCTACAGTAGATGTAAGGCAGTAGGTGACAAATCCCTAATACAGTTTTGTTTTGGGAAGGACACCAATTTTTGAAAACATTGCAAAGTCAACTTGTGTTGATTGTTAAGGTCTATTAGCATCAAGAAAATCATTAAAGGGTTGTAAATACTCTTAATATCTGAAGATTATGAAAATACTGTGTAAAAAGGAGTTACACAATAGTTTCGTAGCGTGCTAAGAAACTGATGTAGGTGCATTTTTGAACATTTTTGTAAATGTTTTGAGAGGTAAACAGCCTGGGTTCCGAATTTTTTTGCTTCTGGTGGTTAGAAAGGGTTCAAAAATGAAAGACCAAGTCTCAAGGCAAAATATATTAGATGGTTGAGAGATTTTTACCAAGATACAAATTTTGTGCTACGAAAACAACTACTCATTTCGTAGCGCAGTCATACCATTTCTCCTTTTACTTTTTCAAAAGGCTCAGTTTCTGTATAGGTGGAAAGATATGGTTCCATGGAAGGTACAACACATGTCAATTATCTCAAAAGGTCAACATTTCAGTAAAAAGGGTTCGAAGATCATCAAGAAGGAAAAGGCTAAATTATAGGAAACATGTGCCCTGTTTTGTAGGGCAAGCAAGACATGAACCCGTATGATAACATAACAAGATTGCAGGCATCATTCAAGGTCGAAGACATGGAGGAACAACTGTCAGAGATATCATTTAGGTTCTAGATAAGGTTGTTTAGATATAATAAGGAGTTTTACTCCTATTTGTATTAGGACTTCTAGAAGAGACAATTAACTGTCAGATGTAATTATTTGTCAGTTTTAGAGCAAATAGGTGTCAATTTAAGATAGAATTCGAATTCTTCTGAAGATGGATCATAGAATCCAAGGTTGTAATGAATCTATAAGAGACATGAGGTCGAATTCCTCAAGGTTGGCAATTTTCATTAACAAGAAAACTATATTATTATAGAATACTGTGTGTTTTCATCTTAATACAGATATTGGCTTTACTACTCAGGATTCAGAAAGAGTTTTGGTGTTTGATCTTCCTATGGCTTTCCTCATCTACCTATTTGCAGTGGTATGAACATATGTTACTTATAAATCATTGGAAAATTCTCTAACTTCCTTCATATGTTTGTAAACTGTGTTTTATTCACTGTGTTACTGTTTTGTTGATATATCTAAAACTCTGAAATGCCCTGACTTCCATGTTAAGCTAATTCTGATGTTTTTTTGAAACATACCTTGATTCCATAGCCCAATATTTTTTTTTTGATCAGTAATTCAACCAGTTATACACTTTTATCCAATTTATTCCTAGAGTTAGCCATCTAATCCTTAAATCAAAATCTTAAACCCATTGAGAGAGCCCTCTCAGGTTGAGGAGGCTAAACCTCAACTAAAAGTCTGGTCTGAAATAGTTACACTGAGGTAACCTGATCAAGAGCCTATCAGGTCCTATTTTGGTGATAACATTTTGGTGCGTCTGCTGGGAGCCTGAAGATTATTCATTCCCGTAATCAATAAGCTAAACTTCTGAAGGTAGCATGAGCTGAGGAAGCTGTTCGAGGCTGAAAAACTACCTTGGCAACTCCACACATCAAATAATCAAATTGGAAGGTGACTCCACTGCTAGAAGATCAGTATCTTGATGAAGTTTCAATATGAGTTCCATTGCAAGAATGAATGCTAGGTATGCTCCTATGAATTGGTCTCATATCCCTGGTTTTCCAAATCCTATGCCAAAGATTGATTGGTTAGATGATCTTCCAATATTCAAAGATGAAAAGAAAGATAATGCTACTCTTCATTTGGTTAGGTTTCATCTACATGTACATAGTCTTAAGGTTCAGATCCCTGAAGACTGTCTTATGAATATGTTTATGACCACTCTAGAGGGAAAAGCATGGTCTTGGTATAAAGGTTTAGAAAATGGTTCATTATATTCTCTTGCTAATTTCACGATGAATTCTATGAGATGTATAAAGAGTGTCATCCCTCCTTGTTGCTGGTCAAAGATTGTTGTAAACATTCTGTGAGTTTTATTCAGTATTTGGAGGATTGTTATAATGATGATGAAGTTATGGATGAAGAAATTTTTGAGGCTCTTCATAACAATACATTTCAACACCTAGAAGAAAGGATAACATCCCATGGAATGCATCATGGAAATCAGCAAGAGTATACTTATGAAAACCATGTTACATCCTCTAAGATTGATGTAAAGATGCATTAAATTTGCCAGTCTTTAGATAATAAAGAGTATGAAAATCATTGCAAACACCAAGGAGAAATACTGGAAGACAGTTTTTATAACCCTCGGGCAGAGAAAAAGGTTGATTATTCATGCCATACTTTACAACAGATTACATCTAAAAATGATTATATGGATGGAGAAAAATACATTGTCTATGGGAATCATGCAGAAAAGCAGTTGGATAGCATATCAAAGGAATCTTGTGTGGCTGAGAATCAGTTGTATGAAGATATAGAATGTTATGATGATCATCAAACTAACCATGTCTTCTTTGAACCTATAGCTGAATACATGGCAAAGCTTTGCACACCAGTATTTCATTTTCATTTGCATTATGAAGATCATATACATTATAAGTTGCTTTGGTCATCTCATTATCATGGTTATTTTGAGGTCGAATGTAGTCAAGAGCCTCATATATTAGAAAGGAAAATTGATTGGCTTTATTGGAAATATCATGTTGCCTGAGCTAAAGTGGAAATTGCAACTGATAGGGTAGGTAGGTAGGAATGTGAAAATAAGCTCAAGGTTGACTGAGCATTTTTTAGTAGGTGCAGTTTGAGTGCTTCTTGCAGAAATCATTAAAGCTTAAGGATAAGCTTGGTAAAATTTCAAAGTTTTATTCTAAAGGATGGATAGCAGCACTGGAGCTACTGGTTCTTAGTGTACCACAGGGCCACACTATCCCAAGTGGAGCCACTGTTATCACTATATGTTTTTCTAAACTTGGACAGTTTACATTGTTCCTTGTCATGGTCTTAGATAGGTGTTGAATCATTTCGTGTTTTAAAGGGTAGGTGATAGGGTTAGAGTCTCATTCTCATTATCAAATAAAGTTCAACAACCTTATTTCATGCCTTGAGTGTCTCATATCCTGTTTTAAACCATCTATAAAAAAAATTCGAATTAGCCCCAAAACCATGTTTTCGTAGCACAGACAGTGTAAAAAGTCTATTTTGTGCTACGAAAATGTTGTTCTTTTCGTAGCGCGAAACCCAGAAAATGCATTAGGCACGCTACGAAATCGGGGATTCGTAGCAAGTCATGTCAAGTCATCAAATCACTCAAATTTCGTTAATTCTTCATCATTAGGTGTTAGCTAGGAGTCATTTCTCATGCATACAACCATTCAAAACCATCATTAAATTTGTTAGAGTCCATTTATGTTAGTTATTTTCAAAGTTCAAAAGAGGCTGGTTTTTTGTTTTATTGTCTCATGCAAAGAAGTAATACATACATGCCCTTTCTAATGGTAAGCTCATGGTAAGTGGAAACCAAAGCTTCTCTTTGATTCATCAAGTGAGGCAGTGTCTCTAATCAAGCTAGGCAGTTTACTCTGAAATCAAGCGAGGCTGTTGGTTATAGGTTTTCAAAAGCACACAGGAAATTAAAGGAGAGGATGACAGAGGAAAGGAAGAATCACCGGTCAGGCCACTATTTAAGGATGGAGCCTGAAAGCATTGAGGCTCTAACCAAAGACAAATTAGTTGAGGATGCCTTCAAGAATAAAGGATGTTGGAAGTTCTATGAAAAATTGCAGGGAGGTCATAATCAAGTGACAAAATAATTTGCTCTTCACTTCACAGGTTCGAATACAAAGGTTCGTCTCTTAAACTTGACAATTTCACCTGAAATTATATCATCAATGATAGAGATTCCAAGGGGATAATAAAGATGGTTCAAAAACTTCAGGTTTGATATGGAACCTTGTAAAATTTTTCTGAAGCCAGGGTTTGAAGAGATAGATTTAACTAAAGCAGTGCCAAGAAGCTACATCAAGAACACCTATGCCAATATTCTCTACAACATTCAAAGGTAATTCACCTGTGAGGGAAGATACCATAAGGTGTACTCTTATCATTTCAAGCTCCTGTTGCATTTTACTGGAATGATTTCTTTGGATTTTCCTTTCTTCTTGTTTCGAAGTTTAGCTAAGATGGCAGATAAAGTACAGATGAAAGCTCAATACTGTGAAACTTCACTTTACCATCATGGTCTAGTTAAATTGATTGTTTTACATGAACTTCAGAGAATAAATAGAGAATGGTCTACATTTTTGTTTTTGTGTGGATTTGGGGTGGAAATACAAGGAGCAGACGGTTAGCCCTAGGGCGAAAGAAAAATCATCATCAGAAGCCAGTGAACTTGCGGAGACAAGATCAAAATGATTTGTCAAATTAAAGCCTAGAAAGCAAGTGAAAGAGAAAGAGATTAGAACACCAGTGACTATTCAGGAAACCCCTCAACCTGCACAAAAGAGGACAACCAAAGGTAAGGAAACAATACAGGAACAGTCAACTAGTAAATCAACCCAGAAAAGATTGACTAGAAGTCAAATAGAAAGGGAAAAAGGAAAAACAGTGGTTTCAGAAGAAGATCCAGGTTTAAAGGGTAGTTTGAATGATATTTTAGAATCTATTGATATTGAGGAATATCCTTTAGTTCAGGAAGATTTTATAAGTTTGGATGAAGGGAAATCTAAGTAGAACAAGTCTTCCAAAGAGCTAGATTTTAATGTTGAAATTTCAGAGTTTGTGTTCAAGCCCAGAAGGCCTTTGACTAGGAATTCAAAAAATTTTCAAGGCCTGGATGTGGAGTTAGATAAAGGTAGAGAAGTTTCAAATTTTTATGAGGAACCCATAGACCTTTCATCACTTATGCCTGAAGATGACAAAAACAGAGTTTTTAATACTCAAAGAGAAAAGAGCAGTTATGAAGGAATTAAAGAAAAGTTGAGACTAGCTAATATTGAAATTTCTAAGCTTAAGAAGAATGAAAGAAAACATGTCATTGAGAAGATAAAATTCAATAGAATCAAGGCTCTGTGGGAGCTTGAAAGAGTCTCAAAACCTGAGGCAATTAGCAGTGAAGCTCAGTGTTTTACCTGGACTCTTCCTGCAATCAAAGAGGCTAAATTTGTGAGAAGGATAAATGTTAATTTAAGGGATACTAACAAAAGGTTGAAGAGGTATATTGAAGACCTTGAAATTAAATTGACAAACTCTGAAGGTCAGCTACAGCAGAGGTAAGGCAGTAGGTGACAAATCCCTAATACAATTTTGTTTTGGGAAGGACACCACTTTTTGAAAACATTGCAAAGTCGACTTGTGTTGGTTGTTAAGGTCTATTAGAATCAAGAAAATAATTAAAGGGTTGTAAATAATCTTAATATCTGAAGATTATGAAAAGACTGTGTAAAAAGGAGTTACACAACAGTTTCGTAGTGTGCTACGAAACTACTGTAGGTGCATTTTTGAACATTTTTGTAAAAGTTTTGAGAGGTAAAAAACTTGGGTTTCAAATTCTGTTGCTTCTGGTAGTTAGAAAGGTTTCAAAAATGAAAGACCAAGTCTCAAGGCAAAAGATAGTAGATGGTTGAGATATGTTTACCAAGATACAAATTCTGCGTTACGAAAACAACTACTCATTTCATAGCGCAGTCATACCATTTCTCCTTTTACTTTTTCAAAAGGCTCAGTTTCTGTACAGGTCGAAAGATATGGTTCCATGGAGGGTACAACACATGTCACTTATCTCAAAAGGTCAACATTTCTAGTAAAAAGGGTTCGAAGATCATCAAGAAGGAAAAGGCTAAATTATAGGAAACATGTGCCCTGTTTTGTAGGGAAAGTAAAACATGAACCAGTATGATAAAATAACAAGATTACATGCATCATTCAAGGTCAAAGGCATGGAGGAACAACTGTTAGAGATATCATTTAAGCTCTAGATAATATTTTTTAGATATAATAAGGAGTTTTACTCCTATTTGTATTAGGACTTCTAGAAGAGATAGTTAATTGTCAGATGTAATTATTAGTCAGTTTTAGAGCAAATAGGTGTCAATTTAAGATAGAATTCGAATTACTCTGAAGATGGATCATAGAATCCAAGGTTGCAATGACTCTATAAGAGACATGAGGTCGAATTCCTCAAGGTTGGAAATTTTCATTAACAAGCAAACTATGTTATTATAGCAGACTGTGTGTTTTCATCTTAATACAGATATTGGCTTTACTACTCACGATTCAGAAAGAGTTTTTGGTGTTTGATCTTCCTATGGCTTTCCTCATCTACCTATTTGCAGTGGTATGAACATATGTTACTTAGAAATCATTGGAAAATTCTCTAACTTCCTTCATATGTTTGTAAACTGTGTTTTATTCACCGTGTTACTGTTTTGCTGATATATCTAAAACTCTGAAATGCCCTGACTTCCATGTTAAGCTAATTCTGATGTTTTGTTGAAACATACCTTGACTCCATAGCCCAATAGATGTTTGTTGATAAGTAATTAACTAGTTATACACTTTTATCCAATTTATTCCTAGAGTTAGCCATCTAATCCTTAAATCAAAATCTTAAACCTATTGAGAGAGCCCTCTCAGGTTGAGGAGGCTAAGCCTGAACTAAAAGACTGGTTTGATATAGTTACACTGAGGTATCCTGATCAACAGCCTATCATGTCCTATTTTGGTGATAACATATTTTATATATATGCTATTGATTTTCATTCACTGTCTTACTTCGTGTTTAGAGTTTTCTTGACGTTAGTAATCCGCTTTACATTTCACGCAACTGCCTGAACCTTTGGAACCATTTGTTGGGTATGCTGATGGTGCTAGTCGTGGTACACATAATCTATCCTCTGCAGCGTGGGCCATTTTCGCTCCGAACGACGAGTTAGTGAGTTTTCAAGGGATTTGTATCGGTCGATCTACAAAGAATATCACGGAGTATAGCACGTTAATCGAACTTCTCTCTGATGCCATTTCATTTGGTATTAACCGCATCATCATAAGGTTAAACTCACAACTTGTGTTATTACAAATTACTAGTGTTTATACTGTTAGAAATCTAACACTGCATTGTATGTTATAAGAGTTCGACTTTTGGAAAGACACTTTGATTTTATTCAATATCAACACATTTCCAGAAACTTGAACACATTGTGTTACACCAATTTTTGGTCATCTAACCTATTACTATTAGATGGACCAAAGTACACTATGTAAGACCAATTTTACCAGAAGTAAAATTGCTCTCACTATGAAAAATAACTTAGTAATCCATAATTTATTAAGTTGTTTATGATCTAAGCAAGAAACCCCATGAGGAAATATTGAATAAATCCATATTTCTTTGATTTTATTCAAGGAAAAATTAGTTAAACAATAGTTTAATTAATATTCCTGGTCATATTTAACCCAAAACAAGAAAATTAATTAGATAAATCACTATTTATCTTATTATTTTCTAGGAATAATTATTTAAACATTATTCCTTGTTGCACTGACTAAATCATTTATAAATAGTTGAATAAATCAACATTTATTTAATTATTAATCAAATACACTAAAAAATAATGCAAATAAATCATTATTTAATATTATTTACAAATAAAGGGATTCGGTTCAAATTTTAAATTCTTTTTCCTCCAACAAAGAGTAATAAAATATTCCATAAAAGTTGGATCTATTTGGTTAATGATATTTTAATTATGTACTCAATATTTTGTTATAAATAGAAGGGTTTTTCCATTCATTCACTACCTTTTGTTGCCTAGGCACCACTTTGACCCATACTTTTGGTCTGAATTTGATCCTCCATCATTGTCATATTTTGCTACCATTTTTCTTGTGAGCTCCATTTGAGTTCCATTTTTTGCTTGGGTTTTCTACACCATCAAGAGAGAGATATCTTAGATCGGAAGTGCTGAGGACATACAAGAACCCATCCCATTGAGGGGGACTGGTAACATATTTCTATGTTCCCTTCCTAGGTGTCCTAAATACAAAAATTATTTAAAAATATTCTTTGTTTTGTCTATTGGATGCATGGAGCAACTCTTGCTTTTATTTATTGCTTAATTTCTTTTACTACATAGATCTGGATTTTGTAGCATTTATCTTGGTCAACTAACTGCAGATCTAAATAAATTGGCAGCCAACTTTGATGTTAGGGTTTGTTATGCACAACTAAAGTGGGCTTTTTTCATACGCTTGCGATTAGAATTCATCCTAACAACTAGCAACTCCACAAGGGTTTATGATTACGACCACTATCATTTTTCAGATCCCTGCATGACCAACTTCTTCAAACCCTAGGGTTTCTCTTCAGCTTATTATTTTTCTTTTCTTGATGTTTTTTTTAATCTATAAAACCCTAAAATAGTAAAATTTCTAACTTCCATGTGTTTTTGGACCTATTGCATAGGTGATAGGCATCAACAGCAGCTGAGACGACACTTTTTTTTGAAACTTGCTCTCGAGAGTGCCAGAAGTGCAGGTCACACTTTTTGGGCCAAAAACTATGACCTCAACCTTCAGGATGCAAAAAATAGCCTCAAATCCATGATCTCTACAGAAAATAGGTCAAAAAATGCGACCTGTACTTTTTGCGGGAATTTTTCTGTGATTTTTATGGGTTTGTTTTGGCTATTGTTCAGGGTTGTCTGACCTCCGTATTCACTCGTTTTGGACCTGTACTTGCTCTGTTTTACTCGTCTAAGTGGGAACCTAGATCCCTAGGGCTTCAGTACGCTTCCACCTTTCTAGGAGGAGTTTAGCTGAAGCAAGTCGTTTGAGATTTCAGTGTGTTCAACCTTTTTTTTCAAATCTGAGCTTGTACCTTCAGATCCATTTTAGATTGGTTATTCATCCATCCAAAACACCTCTTTTCATTTTTTTTGGGTCCTCCTCTAGGGTTCCCTCCGTTTCCATTTAGTTTGTAGCCTTTCGCCACCTCATTTGCAACACTTTTCTCTTTGGTTTTTTGTTGTTTTATACACCTATTTCTAGCAGATTTGACCTTTAGATCATTGTCCCTCTCGACTTTAGATACATTGGCTATTTTTGTGTGTTTTGACTAGATTTTTTCCCACCCATAGACTAGTTGTTGGGAAGCCCACCTCCTTGGGTTTAGATTGATGCATCTTTAGCTGTTTATTTTCTGTTATATTCAGTTTAATTTACTGTTATTTGCAGATTTATTTACAGTTATACAACACACTTTTTCTTTTTTCTCTACACATGTCTAGGTTTAAAAATTAAAATTAACACACTTTAACACACACACCCTAAGTGAAGAGTGCCTAGTTTACACCGCCAAGAAAATACTATAACATTGTAATCATTTGATCCCACACCTCTCCGCCCTTGTTTCGACATTGTAATCATTTGATCCTGCACCTCCTTTCCCTTGTTGGTCTCTCTTCCTTTTGTGATCCGTGGTTGTTCTTCCATCATTGCGCCCCTAAGGCGTCTATCCCAGAGACTTATAGGCCTTCATACTTAGTTTTTATTAGGAAGACTTACTCCTCTGTGTAGGATTTGAGTTAGTCCTCCACCGAGTCCCCATTCCGACTCCAATTCTAGTTCATTGGGTTCCCCTTCTGGTTCTATCCCCGGTTCTCCCCCTGTCACCTTCACCATGTCTAGTTCAGGACCTAACGCTGGTGGTAGCCCCGACCCTAATGCAGGGAATAATACTAGTGTGACCGCAACAGGAACTATCCCGACTTCTCCCTTGCTCCCTTATATAGCAGGCCTCAGTCTTCCCAATTTTAACTAGTTGATAATTGAACCCATACACCATGATCCTGGTTGTCCTGCTATGCCAACCAAGCTCCCTTCCGACATACCCAAGTTTGAAGGTCTTGCTGGAGAAGATCCTACAAACCATGTTCGATATTTCCACATGTTGTGTTCATCTAACTCCATCACCGTTGACTTTGCCCATCTTCGGTTGTTCCAATGTATGCTTACTGGAGAATATTCTAAGTGGTATGTTGACCAGGCCTCCTCCTCTCATACTACTTTTGCGGCTCTTTCTTGGGATTTTTTGTCTTACTTCCAGCTTCCCCTTCATTATGACACTAGTACCAAACTTTTGACCTCTTTCCGTTAATCGTCTACGACCTATCCGATCATGTCCAGGAATGGCAAAGAAGAAAGAGCCTGAAGAAAGAGCCTATGTTGAGCCCCTACGTTCGAAGACCGTGTCTACATGGACTGGTTTCTCATATCCCTTTTTCCTGCTATTGGAAAAGATGTCGCATCTCATTTCCCTCAGACCAAAGAAGCTGCTCTCCAAACTGCGTTGAAATATGACCTGATTTATGCACAATCTAGTTATGTTTATACTGTCTTACCTAATCTCCCTTGAACCAGTGGTGCCAGCGCACCGGGGGCATCCCATGCCGCCAATGGTATTGTTGGAGCCCTTTCTCATTCATACACTCATCCTCCCATGGGTTATGGTTTCCCTCAGGGAGGGGCTAGCTCCTCCAATACTCCCCCCCCCCTCATGGTAGCATGTATCCAGGATACATCATGCCTCCTCCTTTTGCCCAATCTGTTTACCAAAATTTTTCCCAACCTCCTTATTATCCATATATGCAGCCTGGTGCTCTAGCTCCTCTAGCATTAGCACCCCTGCCTCCCTTGCCTTCTCAACCCCCGCAATAATAGCCATCACCCCCTAGGGGTAGGTGTATGCACAGCAGGGCGCGAATAATCCTCATACTTCCAAAAATAAGAGAAAAGACACCCAAAATCAATCTACCCTAGGTAATTCAGGACCTAATCCCCAAGAGAATGCACCTAACACTGCTAACCAACAACAGGGCACTCAACCCAATCAGGACAGGCCTATTTGCAAGAAAAAGACTTATTCTTGTTGCGGTGTTTATGGTCACTACACCCACGATTGTCCTCTTTTACCTCAGATGCGTCAGATGTGGTAGACTCAAGCAACATCGCAGGGACAACAAGCCTCACCTCCGGTTCCTCCTAATGCTACACCTATCCAGCTGGTTGTGTTTACCAATCCTTTGCCTCAGCAAGGATTCGTGGCTACCCAACCACCTGAAGGTCAGGCGGCCGCTAAACCTCCTCCATTTGGTATCTTTGATTACCAGATTCTCATGATGAACTCTAACCAACCCATTACCATTGACCTCAACCTTCAGACTCTGTCCCATCAGTACAACAAGCCTCCCGCTACGTCTGCCCTCGAGCCCCCTTCTTTAGATTCCATAGAGCCTATTTCGACAACTAATGGTCCTTTACAAATCCCTCAGCCTAAGGCAGGGGTTCATACCAAGATCCCCAAAGGACCATTATGCCAAAACCATGCTTCTAGAAAAGCTTCCCATTCATATAGTATAGTAGATGATTTGGCGTAATCTCCTGCTGTGATATCATCTTTGATGTTGACCGGTCAGAACATCCTCCCCTTCCCGCTTCCGTTTCCTTCCAAATCCCCGTCAAGATCCATAATGCAACCATCTCCCATTGTATCATTGATGAAGGGGCATCCACCTGTGTGATATCCACTTCGATTTGGAAGAAAATTGGATCTCCTGAGTTGGCCCCTTCCACTATCACCCTCTGAGCATGGGATGGCCACTCTTCCTAGCCCATTGGCTTGTTTCGCAATTTTCCTATTACTCTTGCGGGCAAGACTATTTGTGTTGACGTAGAAGTCATTGATGCCCACTTAGAATACAACATTCTATTGGGTCGTAGCTACACCTATGCGATGTCTGCTGTCCCATCTATGGTTCACCGTAAGATGTGATTTCCTCAGAACGAAAAGATAGTCACCATCGACCAGTTTACATATTACAAACTGAAGTTTCAGACCTCCCCTAAGTCCATCATCTCTTCGGTGGCCAACAAAAAAATAGTTGAACCTTTGAATAATGTCTCACTTGGAGCCTATAAAGACTCCTCTTTGCTTGGTTCTTTCCCTGGTATTCCTCCTCTTGTCTCTGATCCCAACTCGTCAAATGTTTACATGATGCAATCGTCCCGGTCCAACCTCAAGCGACCCACTTCGACTAGTTAGCAGCCCCGCCCTCCGCAACCTGCTACTAGAACCTCGACTCAGCCTTTAGGACCCCCTCCTCAAGGCCCCTCAACTGTAGCTGGTATCCGTGAGCCTCTCTATGCTCTTGACACGGTTCTTCCTGGGCTTAACCATCTCGGAGCTGTCCCACTTGCCCATTACCCCTTCGGTCAGATACTGTTCCTAGCTCCCCCTCTTGGAGTATTTTCGGTACATGTTATGGCTACCTTATCCCTTCCTAACCTGACCCTAGGGATCCTAGTCTGGTACATTGATCCCCCACCCACTATCTCGCCTGGTGAGCCCAAACCTTATCTTGCTTTGACCCTAGTTCAATCGGTACCCATGACCCTTCCCTTGCTACCATGCCTAAGCCACCTCAAAAGGAACCCACCCCTATTGTGACAGCTTTGGGAGAGAGGGGCAAAGCTCACAAGAAGGAACCTAAAGACAAGGCTTCCCCGACAAACCTTGCTCCTCCTCAGCCTCCAAAGCATACACCTTCGTGTGCTTTGTGTGATGTTTTCGGTCATGCCACCCATAATTGTCTTGAATTGCCTCGTCTCAAGCCCATGGTCAACGAAGCGTTTCTTGAGTCTGATATCCCAGAATTCCATGTTACTTTACCTGATTCAACCAAGAAAATCAAGACTTTTCTCACAAATCACCCTTGTGCTTTGTGTGATTTCCATGACCACTATACTTACCTTTGTCCCTGCCTCGAAGAGTACCATTCCTCTTTGGAAGTGGTTCACCAATTCGAGGCCATGTGCAACGAGTCCACTGCTCCCTTATTTGCATGTTTTGCTTCAACAGAACTAGAGGACACATCCACTACCATAGACATTCCCCCTATGGATGTCGAAACAATAGAGTCTTCAGCCACTTTCCACTACCTGTCATCATCTAGGAGATCCATGGTGGAAGACCCCCTAAGACTTCCCCTTCTATTTCGCCTGACTTCCCTTCAACAATCACCTTGGGCTCAACATCTGTGGATCCTTCATCTACTTGTTTTTCTATCACCCCTTGTGATGATGCGCATGTGAACCTCTCTTCTCATGATGATGAGTCAGGTAGCTTCGCCGCGTTAGGTGGTCTTTCTTCCACCAGTCACCCCATCTTCTATTATGATGATGAAATTATGGAAGTAGTCACCACCCCTGACTTTATCTATCCCCCCTTACATCGAACCCATGCATTCGAACCACATACACCTTGTGGCCATTACATTGACACCCAATGTTTGGGTAAGGGGGAACCCATATTTGAGAGACCAGGAGAAGAAATTCTCCACAATTCTCCTAGTGTATCTGGTCGTGTCGACTCTAGTACCCTTATTCTTCCCCATTTAGAAGAAACTATAGAGTCCCATATCATTTCAGATCACTCTAGGGATGATACCCCTCATCATTCTTTCATCTTACATCAATAACCCAGTCCCCTAGACATTGTTGTTGACCAACTTCTGAGTTTTCTAGGAGAGCACCAGTTAATTATCTCCAAATCCACTCTTGGGTATAGTGACACCATGTATGCCAACCCAGAAACTTAGTCCATTTGCTTCATATATGCAGTACCAAAAGAGATTGGTAATCCTCCATTCCCTTCTCGAACTGCATAACCATAACGAAAAAAATGGCACACCACATCATAAAAATGTGTTTAGACTCCCATTTTTCTAAATACATTTTGGCATGACCACAACATGCTTGGGGGCACCTATGCCCCTCAACCATAAAAATCCAATATATCAACCAAAAACAACACTAAAATCCCCTTCTCTGATAGGTTGCACGTTTCATGTCATTTCCTGGGACAGGTCGCAGTTTTTTGCTTAGTACCTGCTACCCAGGTCGCAAAACAGACCCCAAAAAGTGTGACTTGGCCTGTTCATGAGCTCTGGGTACCTAAATTGAAATTTTTACCCCCTTAATTGAAAGAGCATGGTTAGGACTCTTACCTGCAACTGACGAATATTGATTCAATAGTCAGATTGTCTGCTACGATCGCCGCAAGATTTAGGGCCTTCTCTCCTCTCTGCATTCACCATAGCTACACTTGCAAATAAGTGAATTTGGAGGGAAAATGCATTATTAAAAGAGAAACCCCATATTTTACTTTTGCCCCCTGTAGCCAAACCATAGCTTAGTTTGACAAACAATCTATACCATTGGAAATCTCTCGCCGAGCGCTTAAATGGGTATCCTTTTGTTTTTTGTGATTTGATACTTCACCTGAACACATTTTGTCCAAGAAGGGCCACTTCACCACTCCCCAAAATCAAATTTCTTCACTTGCAACACTTGTACTTGGGGCATCAATTTTCCTCCATACTTGTCCATGCTCGTGTTGATTTTCGTCATGAGTACCCACCTTGTAATCATCTTTTTATGGTCCCCACTAGGCCTATTTTGTGTGGCAGCATCATCGAGTCACCCTTGTTTAGAGCATCTGAGTTGAGTCATCATCGCATTCATGGAGTGTATCCTGCATCCCTTTGTATCCCATCATAGTCCTCCATCATTTATTTCTTTATCCCTCTCTCGTATCACACATTGTGGCCTTTAGTGCTTCTGTCCCCTATCCCCTTTGATATTGTGTCGGTTGCTGCCAGGTCATCCATGCCCTTCATTCTCTAACAAGGGAAGTCGTCAGACCGCTACTCAATACCCCCCATTCCATCATCATCCCTGGTGTCAGTCTGTTAGTCTCTCTACTATTATCTCTCGTACCTTAGTTGAGGATCCCTTATTGCCTCATTTATTCCAGAAGACAAGTCTAGAGGGTGGTGTACCTTGGTTCCACCTTCCACTCTTGTTTGGTGCCTGGGATCAGGCAAAGGGACTCCTTATTACCCTTTTACTTGATTTTTTCTTAGCTCCAGCTCCTTACAACATGATCGAGATCTGTATACTTGATGGTTCAGTGATGCAGCAGATTATACTGGTGATTCCCGGGAGTGTGTGAGATGTTTCAGACCTCATGAGAGGGTGGCCCTTCAGGTAGGCCCCCACATACCTAGATGACCTCTTCATTACATCCTTTGATGCAAATCCATAGATTTTATGATTCCGGAATCAGTCGCGTGGGACGCCTTTTAGTTTTCATGTATCATTCATATTTTCAGAGCCCTCTCTTGTTTAGAGGGCCTCTTTGGTTGTACTTATATCTCATGTACTCAGATATTATTGTATAAGTCCTGGCTATTATCCCAGGCACAATATGTATGTGGGATCCATTATCATGTTTTTATTTGGCCCATGTTTATGCTAGCATGTACTATATAGTTCAGTCCCTTATTTACTGGATGCATTATTCTTTGTACTTTGTCTCGACGGGCATAGGTATGCCTCCCCTGCCTCTTGTAGAATAGGTACTCACTCATAAAAGAGACTTTTCGCACCTGTAATTCTCGCCTCCTCAAGGTATTGTCCTCTAGTGCTTTATTCTACCTTATATTTCTCTCTCTTTGAATTCCCCTTCGGTGTCTAGTGATTGAGTTCTTACAACGTACTTCGGTCATCCGATTAGCTCCTAATCCTCGCACGCTGAGGGGAAATTTGTTACACCAATTTTTGGTCATCTAACTTGTTACTATTAGATGGACCAAAGGACCAAAATACACCTTTCACTATAAAAATAACTTAGTAATCCATAATTTATTAAGTTGTTTATGGTCTAAAAAAAAAATCCCATGAGGAAATATTGAATAAATCCATATTTGTTTGATTTTCCTCAAGGAATAATTAGTTAAACAACATTTTAATTAATATTCCTGGTCATATTTAACCCAAAACAGGAAAATTAATTAGATAAATCAATATTTATCTTATTATTTTCTAGGAATAATTATTTAAACATTATTTAAATATTATTCATTGTTAAATTTGACTAAATCATTTATAAATAATTGAATAAATCACTATTTATTTAATTATTACTCAACCACACTCTTAAAATAATAAATAAATAATTTGTTTATTTATTATTTACAGATAAAGGGATTTGACCAAATTCAAATTCTTTTTCCCTCCAACAAATATAATAAAATATTCCATAAAAGTTGGATCTAGATTTGGTTAATAATATTTTAACTATGCACAAATATCTAGACTAACTCAATATTTTGTTATAAATAGAAGGGTTTTTCCATTCATTCACTACCTTTTGTTGCCTAAATATCACTTTGGATCTATAATTTTTCTCTGACTTTGATCCTCCATCATTGTCATATTTTGCTACCATTTTTCTTGTGAGCTCCCTTTGAGTTCCATTTTTTGTCTGGGTTTTCTACACCATCAAGAGAGGGAGATCTTAGATCTGAAGTGTTGAGGACATACAAGAACCCATTCCATTGAGGGGGACTGGTAACATATTTCTATGTTCCCTTCCTAGGTGTCATAAATACAAAAATTCTTTAAAAATATTCTTGTCTTGTCTATTGGATGCATGGAGAAACTCTTGCTTTTATTTACTACTTAATGTCTTTTACTTCATAGATCTGGATTTTGTAGCATTTGTCTTGGTCAAATAACTACAAATCTAAAGAAATTGATGACCATCTTTGATTTTAGGGCTATTTGTTATGCACAACTAAAGTGGGCTTTTTTCGTACGCTTGCAATTAGAATTCATCCTAACACATTGGCTGATTCGTTAGCGAATTATGTTATAAACAGACATTTGAAACACATGTACAGATACATTCACATAATTGAATAGGTTTGCGCAATAAACATAGGAAAACACTTAAATCAAATAGATAGTTAGTTATAGGTTCTTACAAAAATTTGTACCCAAGACACATTGGTCATATGACCTCAAAATGTATGCAACATGTCAAAAGTAATCTAGTGATTCTCATGGTAACATGCTATCGATCTAGCTATCCTATGCAGTAACCACATCCAGCGGTTAGGAACGCCAATAGTATGACACTGCAGTCGCATGGGTAACTCTTCGATCCAACAATATCGAATCTCGAAGGTCAACCCCTCTTTGTGCTGCCAAAGCTCAGCAAGAGTCTCAACCATGTCTAAATCCTGAAGGACTACTCTCCTGACAACCCTCTCTGCTGGCTCATCTTCTCCATGTTCTGGGTCTTCCACTGGTTGAACTCGAACCATATCTGAATTACATTAAAACTTTAGTTTAGTCTCGAGAAAACATGAAAACACAAAAACATGTATAAACCTTAGAAAAATAAAAAAATATGGTCAAAACATTCTTACTAATTGCACCCCACTAAGTGCCTTTTGGTAAAGTTAAGTCTGGATCTCCTTGGAAATCGATGCCTTCATATGCATACTCATAGATGGCGATAATATGTCGCCTGAACCAGGCGAAGAATGTAGTCATGAACACGATGGACGATTGGCCTGCATGTCTAGCCATCAGTTCTACCCATCTCTGTATCCTTGAATCTTTAGGGTTAGATACACCCAATGTCACATGTTGAGGCTGCATCAGTGTAATCTGCTCTATGGAAAAATAAATGAGGATCGAACCATAATTTAAGTTTTTCTTCCTTCCTCTCTTTGCCTTGCTTAGTTTCTCTTTCATTTGAGAGAGTACTGCTTCAGCCCAGTTGAAAACTGTTGGTTCCTTGCACTCTAGCACATACTAAATATAAGGTCTGTTCTCTACATGTAGTGTAATGGTACCAACACGCATTGACATCGTAAATAGGATGGTTCTCAATGGAAAATCATGAATGTCACGGATGTTTATTTTCCCATCCTTTATAGGCTCTGCCCCTGGGTAGAAATACTACAAAATATAGTCTCTCACTATCTCTCCTCTGAGAGCAGACCCTGAGAGAGAAATGGGTAAGCCTCTCCTCAAAAAGCCTGTCAGAAAATATATTTCCTCCACTGTAATAGGAACCAATTTGTTCCTAATGTGAAATACCTCAATTTCCAGATCCCATGCAAGAACAAGGAACTCCAAAAGTTCCATTTTTTGCCTCATACTTGATAAGCAGAATTACTTTAATAACCCACAATCCCTTAGGGCTCTTACAGTACGTGGATCATTAAGGGCAATCATTTTTTTTCTTCATGCTCTATTTCTATCCAAGTAATTGTCATTCTAGTCCGATGAATCCCTGAAACATAATCATAAGATTCATTAGAATCCTTTTCATGCAAAAAATTAGGCAAAATTTGGGTACAATGAAAGAATAAAAAATGTGAATTGCACCCAACGTAGCCTTGGTCAATAGACAGTGCATTGCATATGCACCTGAGGTTCATTTTAAGCGCATTCCAACGCAGTTTTCGATGCCCAAGGGTGCGTTTCCATCTTTAGAAAAATAATTTACCATAATGGTCCCAAATCCATAAAAAATTGCAATGAAATGACTACTGAAAGAAATATTGGGTTTATGGCACCAATCTGGATCAAACAGCGATGAAAACCGTCCAAAGAATCGATTGCAATCAACAACTGAAGTTCAGGGGAAAAAACAGGTTCAGAGCTCCAAAATGAAAATAGTAACTTTAAAATAGTAAAAATAAATAGTAAAACTATTTTAATTAGTCATTTGATTATTTTCAAATCATATTTATTGCTATGACTATGGTTTTATTCAATTTGTATCATGCAACAGGTATTTTTAATCCATTTGATGTTGTTTTGAGCAAGTTTGCAACTGATGAGAAGATTATTCGTGCATATTTATTTCAAGAATGATTTGACCACAAAGCATACTTTTATCCTTATTTTTCGAGCTTTGATAAAAACGAAAAAAAAACTTGAAGTGCACTTTTATCTCTTTTTCGAGCTTCAATAACAACGAGAAAAGAACCCACAGAGTCTTCTTTTAGTTCTTTTCAGACTCCAATAATGTGAAAATATTGCCGAGGACTTGTATTTTCGAGCTCGTAAAAGTAAATGAATTGATATCTACTCAGTATAACTTTAACCCTTTTCTGGACTGAGATAGATTATTTACAAAAAATGAATGCCTTAGTTGAACATGGCTAGGAGGTTCTCTCAGATATCATTTTACACTTTTTTGGATTTGAGCGACAACTTTAAGAAAAATTACCTAAGGATTTTTCTTTAGTCCTCTTTTTCAAACTCTCTAAATATGAAAAAGGACCAGACTGCTACTTTCGTTAAGCTCGTTAAAACATAAAATAGTGACAGGCTTGTCGATCATGGCAAGAATCGAGTTTCATTCATCGCTAAACTCATTAAATTATTAAATAGTGATATATTATTCACTCGAAGGGTTGAATTATAGATCAAGAATATGTTACCCTCCTCAAGCTTGTTAAAAAATAAAGAGGTACACTCGTCAACAAATGACCGAGGAAAATTTGGGAAATTGAATAATACTTTTACGGTAGCAGGTCACTCTTGAACATGACCCTTCACTCCATGATCGTGACTGTTTGGGTTGGGTAATATTCTTGATGGTTCATTACTACCTATGGTTCATCATACCTTCACTTTGGTTTTGGTCCAATGCTGCCAACTCATCTCAATGTTGCAGATATGTTCAAGAGAAGTCATCCAGTGAATACTCATCCTTCTGCAATACTCATAAAACTATATTCTCATGAAAATCATCCCTGAACATTGCTATATCAAGTCACATTTTGTCTCCTAAATTAGTAACTCCTGTTTCGCAATAAAGTGGCTTCTTGTCGACTTCAAATCATCATCCAGGAAGTTTACTTAGAAGCATCATCTTCGAGTACCATGAGGCTTGTTACAGTATCGAAAATATCCTCGATTCTAGAATTTTAACTGAAATATTTTGTTCGACGTTCGACATAAAATAATCTATTGACGCCTTACGAAATGTACTGCAGTAACTTGAGAGCCATTAATATCAATGGTGGTTCTCTTGTGTTTGTTACCAACTCACATTATTGGCTGGTAATCAAACGATGTCTTATCATGTTCGCCTACAAATCAAATATTCGCATGGCTATAATTGTACCCGAATGATCGAGTGAACAAGATAAGAAGACCCCAGATCTAGTTTCATCCATCTGGGCTATGATTTCAGGATTTTTGTACACATCATATGTATGGTGACCTTACATATAGATCATCATACAAACATGGGTCTATATATGTAGGAATGTCTGTATTGGGAAACATTCCAATGTAGACGACTTTCTACACTATGTACATGTTATTAGATAGTTTATGTGCTGAGCATGGGAATGCCTCCCTCAACAATTCGTGATAAAGAGGATATATCATGATGTAATTTATTGTAAGATTGATGCATGTTGCCACTTCGCTTTAGTTCCAACCCATCACGTCATAAAGCATCTCATTCAAAAAATATTGTTATTATTATGATTTCATGATTTAGGGGGAAGCTGTTATAGGTTAATTTGGGAATCATTCCCAATGACCTAGTCAAACTGGACATCATCCCCTAGACCAATGAAATAGGGTTTATGATCCCCTATTTTTTCAGTTGCTACATGCCCTAAGACAAGAAAAAACCATTCATGATTTCTATTGCAAGATTTCCAAGGTTTGAAGTATATGTTATATCACTTATGAGCTCACCAACGCTGCCTCTCAAGGGACTAACTATGTTTCATATGCATCTCCCTCCATTCAAGGGTGCTTTGTAGAGCACTTCCCAAAATTCAAGAGTGTGTTGGTCAAATGGGAGCGAAATTCTCATTGTTACAGTATCTCCACATGGCCAGTGCCTTCTAGAAGAGTCCATATGTGTCAAATTTTGAATCCATGTGTCCATCTAACACCTATGAGCTTGGGAACATGTATTTCCTATTATTAGAAATTCATTGATTGAGAAACTACCTTCAGTTGCCCTATAAATTGAGCACAGATCCTAGTGCTAGGGAAGGAAGAAATTTGGTAAATAAATGCTGTTAGATTCTCAATTAAGAGTGATAGGAGTGATATGCTGCTAGTGAGATGTTTATTGTGATGAGGTTGGGATGATGCTGGAGTTGGTGACATCAAATCGATCATTGGTTGTAACCTCCCCCTTCTACTTAATAATAAATATTGTTGTTCATTTTCCCACATATGTATCTATTTATGTTTCTATTTCTCATATGATGGATTATTAACTGATATATATGTTTCATGTTCAATCAATTTAACTGATTAAGATAAATATGCATCTATATATTGCAATATCTTTGCTATTTAGTGTTTATACTTACAGGAGTCTGGCGATCTAAGTTGGATTGGATGCTACATCAAAAGTGACAGAAGGAGAAAAAGAAGCGCTTGGATCACAAGTAGGTTCCTCTATCTTTCTGTGTGTCTATTTACTCTTAGAGAAAGTGTCTACAAAATATTTGATCTGTTGTTATAAATGCATAGCACCACATTTAGGGAATGTGTTTTATCTGTAATTCAAAATTTCGCATAACAATAACATATGATGTTTTATTTCTATATTTTTATACATGATTATGAAAATATTCTGGTGCTCCTTGATCTGCTAGATAGATAATTTTTACATTTATTATATTTGTATCACATTTGCTGTTGTCTCCCGATTATATATTGCAATATCTTTGCTATTTAGTGTTTATAACTGCAAGAACTAGTCTGGCGATCTAAGTTGGATTGGAAGCTACATCAAAAGTGACAGAAGCAGAATAGGAAGTGCTTGGATCACAAGTAGGTTCCTCTATCTTTATGTGTGTCTATTTACTCTTAGAGAAAGTGTCTACAAAGTATTTGATCTATTGTTCTAAATGCATAGCACCACATTTAGGGAATGTGTTTTATCTGTAATTCAAAATTTTGCATAACAATATCATCTGATGTTTTATTTCTATATTTTTATACATGATTATGAAAATATTTTGGTGCTCCTTGATCTGCTAGATAGATAATGCTTACATTTATCATATATTGTATCACATTTGTTGTTGTCTCCCGATCATCCGCAGGTATTCCTGTGCCATTAGTAGCAGGTAGCGGGCCTACAAGGATCATGGATCGAGGTCACCATCAACAGATCCAAGGATAGCGATTGGAAAAAAGGTATTTATGTCTCTTTCCTCATCGAATTGTAAGAATTAGTTAAGAAAGGTTATGTTAGAAAGAATCTCGTGTTGCTAGACCCAATCTAGGGCTAAAGAGATCACCTCTATCCGTAGAGGGGATTTATCTTGATAACAGAACTGGCGAATCCATTGGGGAGCTTTAGCCTTTTAAGTCCTCCTTACCCAAACTGATCTTGGATCAATTTCACCGATTTTTGAAATTTGAATCTTCTTAGGCCTATGTCAACTTGTGTAAGGATTCTTAGTCACTTCACTATGTCAGGTTTGGTGTGTGTGTGTGTGTGTGACTCTTTTTATTTTTCCTTGTTTTTAGGGACCAACGCCCTTTCTGTCCTCACAATTGCATTGGCAACACTGTTCTATGTAGTACAACCATGCTGATTCTCATTTCAACATCCTTCTGCTTAGCACAGAAGCGTTGATCTCAACCTTAGAAAATTTTGAGTTTCCTTTTTGACTTTACAGTGTGTCTTGGCCCTCGAAGGATTCTATGAGATCTCAGTGATCTCCTTGCTATGTGTTTGAATTACCTATCTCCTCTGAGCGAGTATTTTTTGTCTCTTTGAGTTGTTGTAAGCTTGAGAAATTTTTTCCATTTCAAACACCCTTTGTCACATTTTTCTTGTCTTGTTTCGAAGAGAGTTGGTGTATGCTTTGGTCATCTCTGCATTTTTGGTTGTTTCCCTTCTATTCAATGTCAAGCACAAGGTTACAGTTTGTTTGGCACACAAGTCTAGAAGAGTGTGTTTTTCCTAAATTCAAAAGAAATTGGAAGTGATTTTCTTTTTCGTTTTTGATTTAGATTATCTTTGTCGTTTTAATAAGAGTGAAAATAATTTTGATTCATGCATTCTTTAAAGCAATTTTTGTTTGGTTTGACTGAAAGAAAAGTGAAGGGATTTTGCATTTTTTCTTTCATTCATTTGTTTTTCTTTTGATTACGTTTCAAAGTGAAAAACAAAAAATATATATATTTTCTTGCATCTTAGTGAAAGGAATGGCATTTTCATTTTCAATAAGTTGCATTTGTTGGGAAAGTGAATTCAATTGGAAAAGCAATGCATTTTCTAAACTCTGGACTAGTTTGGGGGGCATTATTGTTGCTACATTAAGTGAATTTTGGTTGTTTCTCTTCCCTAAATAGTTTCGGATTCATTGAAATTGAAATATTATTTCTTTCATTTAGTCTACACCATAAGAATTCAGGTGACTTTCATTTTGAGCCTTGAAAGTGAAACTTTAATCAAGATAAAATTAAAATGAACCTAATTTACCTTAAGGAGCATTGGAATTAACGAGAAAATTCAGTGGTCTAGGCTAGAGACGTGTTCCGACATCGTTAACATAGGATCTATCGCTAACGGTCTGCGTTACAACCCGGGGGTGATATCCCGTCCCAAACATGGAAGTATATTGATGTATGATAAGTATATTTGGGGCGCTCTCATTGAACGGTTACACATTAGACATCACTACTACAGACTGTAATCCCATGTACCATCGCGTATATTTGGGGAGACACCACTAGGTTGCAAGCCTGACATAGGTAACTGTAATGTTCCAAATTGGGAACTGCTCATGAATCCGGAAAATCATATTCCCTTTTTCAAAAAAATTAACAATCAACAACTGAACTATTCCAGAGATTGACTGTAGGGTAATTTATTGGGTATGTCACCTTTACAAGAAATTATGAGACCCAGAGGCTAGCTGGCCCACTATCAGACTCCGTCTGTATAACTATGTCAAGAGCTAATATTTCCAAGAAGGGATGCTCAGCAAGCCAAGCCTGAAAAATGCATTTTTTCAGAGATGGGTGCTTCAGAAACTAATATCAACTCTTGGATCCCTTAGATCTGATAATATAAAACCAAATTCCAAGAGGATATCAGAAACAAATCTGACTATGTGGGTTAAACAGTTCTCCCACATCTAGCTTGCCTTAAAAACTGCCCAAATGAGGGACTACACCAATCTGGAAATTGTATAACGGTATTACGCTAATGAATAAGCTTTAAAACAAGTTAAATAGACATAAATACATGTATTGAACTACAAAAATAATTTATACAACGTTTTATGAACCAAGGGATGGGGAAAAGTGAGGATTTAGGCCCTAAAACGAGTATAATCAGAGACCTGCATGAAAATAAGGTGGGAAAGCGGTTGGATCTGATGAATAGGATTATGAGGGACTCCCATGTCAAATTTCAGAAAATAATAATAATATTTTCTATGTTAAACAATTCCTCCTTCCCGACTAGTCAAGAAAAACACCAAATCCCCATGACTTTGAATATGCAGAATTTACTGAAGCTTAGGCAACATGATTTTCTGAAGCTATTAGTTTTAATATGATATAAAAATCAGAAAATCAGCTTTGGTTCATAGATTATTCAAAATAAGTAAGAAAGACAGAGATTTACATGAAATAACCCTCAAGATTGAGGTGCTGCAACACAGGAAATTACCCAGGAAAATATTCAGCGTAAATTTTAGGAGGCTGAAGCTTCATTTTATTATAAATCAGATCTACAACAGATCCTTGCATGAAAACAAATATCTCTTACAAATCTGGAAGCCAAAGAGGCTCTTTATTACACTCCCCTTGGGGATCTCAGCAAATGATGAACCATAGTGAGTAGATCTGAGATCTAAGACACAATTCTGCAGCAGTATTCAAAAATTATGCAGTAAATACATCAGAAAATAAATCAGATCTGAAGGGTACATGGATTTTTTGGCTAATCCATGGATCACCACAGTGAAAGGAGGGATCCTTTCCACTAGAGATATCTCCTCCAGGAGAACTCCAAACACCTGCAACACTGCTCCTCAAGAATTACGCAGCTCAGGGAAGAGAAACTGCGTAGTCCACTGAAATTACACTTTGGCCTGATGCCAAGATATGGATCTGAAGCCCAATGAGTCTAAAACCAGCTTATCAAGGGGATAGATGAGTTTCCCAGTGACAAGGGGTGCTAGAACTCCCTAGATCTGGAAATATCTATTCTCCACTTGCTGTAGCTTACAAAAGAAATCAAACCCTCAGCAGGATCTGCATTTTAGTTGGAAGTAGAATCTTGGCCAAATGCTGGATAGTGGACAAAGCTAAACATCCTCCTCCAAAGAGCTACTCCATGGAAGGAGAGAGGGTTCCTAAACAGGAAACCCTCTTCCCTTTGGCTAAACAACCAAGAGAAATCGAGTTGCCCAAGCAACCTCAAATTCGAAATATCTTCAACAACCCTTTCTTGAGTCCTTGTTACAGGTCAAAATACCTCCTCATCAACTTAGAGGGGAAGACAAATATGGAAGGGATACAAAGACCTAAATTAAACCTATTTCTGCCAGGGTAACACCTATGTAGAACAGAACAAGAGCGTTATAACGCAGGCAATTAGTACATTGGCCGTGTTAGTGGCTAGGGCAACGCTTTGTTTACATTGGAGGGGAGCGTTACCCGTGTTTTAAGTTTGAATTGGGAAAAGAGCACAGAGAATGATTTGAATCTCTGACTTTCCCTCACAAAGGAGTCAGTTCACAAAGGAAACTGCAGAAGCACCAGTTCATTATTGGTCATTGCCATAGAAGACTGAACTCCAAAAGAGGAAAAAGCATAGAGATCAAAGAAAAATCTAAGCTTTTTCCATTCCAAACTAGTGGAAAGAGAAGGGCAACAATGGCCTTCTCCCTCTCCTATAAGAAGGAGCTGAAGGCTCTTAATTGAAGGTCGAAGGATTGCTCAAGGTTCTTGTATACTTGTGGAATAGAGAATAGTGTGACTTTGTGAAGGCCAAGAGTCAAAGAGGTTCCTAGAGAGCTTGTTGATTTGGACTTCTTCACTTGAGAGAGAAGAGAGATTGGGAGACTGAGGAGGGCTTGGTACAACTGACGGTTGTAATCCTCCTTCTTTCAAAATCAATAGAACTGTGTTCGTTTTGTCCATTCAATGCTTAATATTGTCATTATTGTTTGAACATTTACCTAGTATGATATGAATGGCTCAGATGTGTATAATCTAGATGTTTATTGTATATTTATTTAATTGATAGGATACTTGTTATATTAGAAATTACGCGGGTGCTTTGACTGATTGCAGGACTCAGATTTGGAGCCGGTGAAGAAGGACTCTTGCTTCGCTACGCAGCGCTCTCCAAGGGATTCCAAGACTGTCAAAGAGGTAATTCTCTATTGTATTCCTTCAAGTTATTTCAAGCTAATATGAACATGCTCATGCCATCTTTGTGAACAACATAGCTAATCTTACTGTCTGCCTCGGGCACCGGAAAGCCCTGAGAGGGATATTCGAAAACCAACAACCCAATTAGTTTACCCTATAGCAGAATTGGCGACTCCGCTGGGGAGATCCCCCATAGTTTCCGAACTATTTTTTCTTTCCTTCCTTTCTTCTCTCCTCTGTTCACAGATCCTTCCGACCATTTTTGATGCCCAGTAGACATACCAAACGCTTGCAGAGTTCAATCCTGTTCCTGTCTGGCCCACTGAAGAGCTTTTCCCTGGTTAACGCGACCTATGCAGGCTATACAGTGTGTTATAACGTGGTCTATGCTTAAATAAAATGTGTTATAATGCTGTATTTTCTCACAAACAGAGCGTTACTCAGCCAAAAACCTTGCTGTTCACTGCTGTGACTGTGTTTTAGCTGTAGAGTTTTTTGGCCATCAGTACCTTTCACTGACTGAATCCCTGTGCTTGTCTGCTAAGCTGGCATTGTTATTTGTTTCTCTTGTTTAGTTAGTGTGCAAAGCATTTAATTTTTAAGAGAAAATATTTTTTTTATTTTTTTATTTTTCTGCATCTAGCTGAGTTTATTCTGAAAGTTTTAGTTCATAGACTGTTAAAAGAGGTAGATAGAAGTCTGAATCTTTAAAAGTTGAGCTGTGTTATTTACATGTTGGTGCATGGATGATTGAAAAATAAACCTCTCCCTGTAGAAACACTCTTCATTGAATTTAATATTTAGAGCATGTTTTGCATGGTTTCTTGAGTCAGAGTCTCACTATACTTCATACGTCCATTCCCCCTCCGCAAGACTAATAATAAAGTACACTAAAAATAAAGCGATACTAAAATCAATCTAATTACTCTTTTTGAGCTCACACAAACAGTAGTTCAGGCTAGGATCTTGGGTTAGGAAAGTGAGAAAACTACCCAAGATCTCAAAACTTGAAAACTAGAGTCATTAACGAGTGAAATCTTGCTGCACTCATATTATCAGGACCGCTCCTTTACCGGAGCTCAGCGCGAGACAACACTTGGGAGCACTAGAAGGTAGCCCGCCTTCGACTGCATCCTGTGGGTGTGTTATATATTGGGGTTCCCTTCGGGGATGTCGAAAATAGATCGGGGATCTAGGTATTCTGCCCATATAGCACACTGTCCTTGACGGTGGACCCCCCTGATGATGTCTGTGATTTGAGGTATCCTTAGTGGCCATACTTTTAGGGACTTACACAAGGTGCCTGGGATGGGCTGTCCTGGTACCCGAAACAGATGGACCCACTCTGTCTTCGGTCTTTAGGAGGGTACTCATCTTCACGAGAGTGCTTACACCTATCGTCTGAGGTTCGGGCGAAGCTCTAGAGTGACCGTAACTGTACTTTCGACCAATCCTCTCTGTATACTATTGTGATACTGGATTTCATCACCAGTGAACGATAGTACTCAGACAGGGCACCCTATTCTGGTTGCTTGCTGATTGATTTTAGAAAGTCCTTTTTCTTTTTGTTAGGTGTGTGGTTACTGTCATTTGAGACTTTATAATACATCACAATTTAATAAAATTTGTTAAAATTAAACCGATCACCATGGCGTCCCCTGACCCACGCCATCTGTCTCGACGACAACAAGGTCTACCTCCTCTCAACCTTGAGGAAGAACTGAACCTTGGTGAACCCAGGCCTTCTACGGAAGAGTAGTCTCCTCTGACTAATCTTGATTATCACATAGACCCTTATCAGCCGGAACTTCCGAAGGACCCTTTCACTGAAGGCGTTGTACCTAATTACAATCCTCTGCTCACTGATCCGTTAGGGCCTGTGATAGTCCAGATTCCACCACGCCGAGATATTTCTGCGGCCGCACCAACATATATTTCACCACCGGCATCCACAGGGTCGATACCAATGGCAACCATCCCTGGTTCGCCACCATCCTCCCCGCCGGTGGTCAATTCTATGCCATTATTGGGTAACCCCAGTAGTCAACATATACCTACCCCCAATCCTATGGTCAACAAAACTGTCAGTATTTTACCGAACCCTTCAGCATCTACTCCTACCGTGACCATGTTGGGGCCCACGGTAGCTCCTTCCGCGAGCATGACTAATTCGGTGCCCTTTAGCAACACTTTCAGCTGGAACCCTCTGTTGAGTTCAAACCCCCTGGCCACTATACCAGGGGGCAGTGTTATCAGTACACAGGTAGCAGGGAATATTTCTCTTCCTCTGCAATCCTCAAGACAAATGGGACAACCCATTGTAAATACTATCCCCTTAAGTGGTTCAAACATAGGTGTAGGATCTATACCGTTGCCAAATTATGCAAGTACTAGTATGCCTCCGGGAAACTCTATTGCATCCATTTGGACTAACCAACCCCAACCTCCATCTAGAGTGGGAGGGAACTTTTATGCTGGGGGCAACCAACCGTTTGCCCCGCAATACTCTATGCCCTATGGGCAGCAACCGTATGTTCCTACTCCTCCACCTATGGGGGGTTTTTATCAAAGTCCCACTTACCCTTCTGGTAACACGTGGATGGGGGGACCCTATGGTCTAAGTAGTCAGCCCATACTGCCTTGGTTAGACTCGGGGGCAAATCCACAATTTCCATTCTTGGCAGCTTTGGACATACCCGACATCCATAAGCTGACGAACGACCCCATCAACCATAATTCGCTTTGGCCTCCAATACCGCATAAGATTCCTTCTGATATCCCGAAGTTCGACGGGAAGCATGGGGACGACCCGGCCGCACACATCACTACCTTCCATTTATGGTCCATATCCAATTCCATGGTAGATGATAGTGTCCGACTTCGACTGTTTCCCCGCACCCTTATAGGCAATGCCGCCAAGTGGTACATTGAATTGCCACGCGCCGCCATAAATACGTTTAGCGCTTTAGCGACAGAGTTCTTAAAGAACTTCCAACTGCCAATTAGAGTGGAAACCAGAACATAATTGTTAACATCGCTGCGCGCCAAGACATCGCCACCCACATCTCTGACCATATTCATGAATGGAGATGTAGGAGGAGGCTCGTCAAAGCGCCAATACCGGACCATATCTTGGCCAATTGGTTTTGCAAGTCTCTTTTACCCCACATCTCTAAAGACATTGGCCTTTCTGGTGCAGTGACAGAAGATCAATGTATTTGTCGATCCCAACACCTGGATTTAATCTATTCACAATCTGGCACGCTTTACGATATGCTCCCCCATGCCCCTGGTAACCCAAACCCTCTGGCTACTCAGAAAACCAGAGCTCATGCCGATGGTCTCGTTGGCGCGATATCTGGTGTAGCCACCAATCAGTCTCGGGGGAAAACCTCCCAGCCATCCTCGGCTGCCACTGCCCCCCATCAAACGACTCCTCTTCCTCCTGCTGAGATAAATTCGGTGCAAATCTCACAAAAACCTAGCGGGAAAAATAAGAAGAATAAGAAGAAAACGTCTTCTTCGGAAGAGCAGTCGGATAATCAGAATAACCCTAATCAGAAAAATGCTGCCAGAAATGACAAAGGAAAGGATAAACCCATGAAATTTCCTTGCAAAATCTGTGCGAAGGATCACTTGACATACAAATGTCCTCGGCTGCAGGAATGAACCGATTTTATTGCTAACAAGGATTCTGGGCGAACACCTGCCGTTCTTCACAATCCTTTCCCCAATCAACCGCAGCAACATCAACACATGGTTGAAAATCTGCCACAACCCCATCAACGGGTGTTACACAGTAATTTGTCACCGTCCCTGCAATTCCCATCTCGCCCATTGGAGGGTCGTTTCTGTGACCAATAAGCAATGTCATGCCTTGCAAATACCATCATTTCATCCCTTTCCATGAGGAAAACATTCCTTCTGTTGATCATTTTCTGAGTAGACCCCTAAAAACACTTGTTTTTTCCTTGGTGCTAGTAGCCTGTTATGTACTCACGCCAATGGGGGAAAATTAACACTGAGCCCGCGCCAATTGGCGCTCTGTCCCAGTGTTGCACCTGGCCTTTTGTTTCCACCTTATGGGGAACATCCCAAGGGATAAGGCCTCCCTTCCACTATTGTAGGGATCCCAACCTCCTCCTCTCCTCTATAAATAAAGCCTTCATCCATTGATGAAGGGGCTGAAGGGCTGAAAGTCTTGAAGTGCCTAAGCTTTGAATCTCCAAATTCCCAAGAGCCTTTGTGCTGTAAGAGCCCTCTTTCTTCCCTTAAGGCTGACTCAAGTAAGGAGACCATCGTCGAGAGACTCAGGAGAGGTTTTCCCTTTCCCTGGTGAGCTTTGCGAGACGTGAACGACTGGAGACCCATCCGAAGGATACCATGACGTCAGAACTTTGGTTGTAATCTCTTTCGATCGTTATTTAATGAATGATTACGATTATGGTTCCACTCTTTTTTTGATTATGTTAATATGAGTAGTATCCTTTCTGACTGATATTGAGTTACGTATGCCGGATTTTATGCTTGTATCTGTTTGTTTCTTGCACGTGCAGGTATCCATCCACGGAGATCGTAGAGAATCATGATCTGCCGAGGTCGAGGAATGGGAATTCTCTCTTCTTCAGATTGTAGCATTGGATTCCAAGTAGGCCTCCATCTTTGGTATTTTCATTTCGTAACTAGGAACTTGCGTCGTAACATTTTTGATTGTTGCTAGACCCCTGCTGGGCTAGTAGGGATCGCCTCTGTCCGCAGAGGGGATTTACCTCCTCAACAATGGGGCAATGGTGGTTCGTATCCTTCTGGCGAAGGACCATCTGCCATTTATGGCATTGAGAGTGTCGACCTTCAAACTCGCGCCAAGCTTTATGGAAATCCTACCATAGATGCTTAGGAACCTAGAACTAGTTCCAATCCGCCGCCGCCCAACGATTTACATATCGAAAGGCCTACTGTTGAACCTGTAATTCGTCCCCCCAAAGGGACACTTCGACGCATGACTCATAAAAACTCTGCACGTGCAACCCAAAAATACAATATTGTAGAATATTTGGCGCAGACAGCGTCAGCTATGTCTGCTCTTGAAGTATTACAAACCTGTCCAGCACAAAGGAAAGCCTTGCTTTTGGCCATTGGTGGAATAGATCCCCAGGATTCCATGCTAGCAATCTTTGATATGGAAAAGGCTAAACCTCGCCTCTCACATCAAATCGCATTCCAGGTGTAGGTTGTGTCGAAAGGGAGACCAATCCATCGCACTGTCATAGATGAAGGTGCTTCGACCTGCGTTATGTCACAAGCTTGTTGGCTCCATTTAGGTTCTCCTACTCTAACCCCGCCATCGAATTCCCTCAAAGCTTTCGATGGCCACACTTTCCTACCAAAAGGATACCTTGCTAGCTTTCCCATCACTCTGAGTGGGAAAACAGTAAACGTGGACGTTGAAGTCGTAGAGCGTCATCTCGACTATAATCTATTGCTGGGTGGTAATTGGTCTTATCTTCTTGGCCGCCATCGTGTCTTCGGTCTTAAACTCATCCTATTTCACATTGAATGAGAAAATAGTCACGATGCGATCGACTGTCATACAACCACCGGTGCCGCACTTTACCAAGCTGTGCAGGCACCCTAATAGGAGGTATCGCAAAGCTGACTCTTACATCGATGTCGGTCTTGGAATCTTCGAATTAGTCTCTTCCCTACTGGGTTGTTTTCCTCTACCGCCGCCTTAGATCCCAAACACGGTTGCAATGATATCCACCTTTTCAGATGGCTCTATCGACCCATGGATCATTCCGGCACCTTCAGATATTGATTCCTATGGAGATCAGATGCCGCTTTCACCGGTTGAGTTGGCTTACCAAGCCATCCAAGTCGCATCTGAACCCTCCACTGATATGGTTTCGACCACAGGTATGACCCTCTCTCCCATAACAGTTCTCTCTAAGGATCTCCTCAATGAAGTCTGGCCTACAGACGAAGCTATTCGAGAGATCATGTCGTTAGAAGAACGACCTTGGGGAGAGTTTCACCATCGCACTTCGACGATTGATTCGGAGGCAATAAAAACTGAAATCCCGTCTTCGGACAAACCTGAGATAGTTCCCTTCTCTTATACGACCGTTCACATTATCGATTCAGAGGGGAACATAGGTAATCTTTCCAAGACGCTGCTCATTGATATCTCGGTCAAAACAGGTACCGTGGAAAATATTCTGTATTTCTTTTCAAATATCACACCTTTCCAACTTGCTTTCGGCCTGGAGGCAGTACTTCCAATCGAGTGCGAAATCCCATCACTCCAACTTGCTGTTGAACTCCTGCCTGGAACCACCGCCACTGAAGAGCGCTTGCTCTCACTCGATCATTTGGACGAAACTCGTTGAGATGCTACACTAGCACTCGAAGCTCACCAGCACCGAGTTAAATCTTAATACGACAAATCTGTCAAGCCTCGTTCTTTCCAAGAGGGCGATCTCGTTCTACTTTATGATAAAAAACACGACCTCTTGGGGGCAGGAACACTCCAACCATTGTGGCTCGGTCCTTACATCATTACTAAAGCCCTCTCAAAAGGAGCTTACGAACTCTAGGACTGTAATGGAATTCCACTTGAGGAGCCCCGCAATGGGCTCTATCTGAAGAAGTATTTTGCCTAGTTTCGCACTAGGCATATGCTTTGTAATTTTATGTATATAAGTTTTGCCTATTTCATTTTGATGCTTCTAGATTATTTTTTGGTTTAAGGTGTTTTTCTCATGTAATCTTTTTCTTTCACACAGATGTCATCACATTCGTTATCATACGTTGGATATGCGGACGGTGCTAGTCGTCACACTAGACGCATTGCTTCAGCTGCTTGGGTTCTCTATACTCCTGAGTCGGACCTTCTTGGTTCCGGGGGAATCTTCCTGGGTAACGCCACCAATAATGTTGCCGAGTACATGTCAGTGATCCAACTCCTCACGGAAGCGGCATCTCATGACATCTCCGAATTAGTGGTCAGGTTAGATTCCCAACTCATCATTATGCAGTTAAACAATCATTACCGTGTCCACCACCCTGTGTTGCTACGTTATTTTTTACGAGTGCGACTTTTAGAGCGTCAATTTCAAACAATCACATTTGAACACGTTCCTAGAGAATTTAATGCATTAGCCGATTCTTTGGCAAATTATGTGTTAGATTGGCATTTATCGCATTTATTGTAAAGGATTTACTCATGAGTACATATATTTTTATCACATCAAAAAATACATAAAAATTTAAAAACAAAAATCACCAAAAATATATATACATATATATATGTCATGTCCAGTACATAGTAAACATCGAAAAGAAAAATCTTCCAAAACTTGGGGTGTTTTACAAAAATTTGGCTACACTAAGCCACGCTCTGATACTAATACATCTACTCCACCAGCTAAGCCTGATGCTCATAATAGCATACAACTGCTCTAGCTATCCTCCTCAGAGGAACTAGGTATCTCTCCGGCACACCTACAGTATGCTGCTGCAGACGAACTGGAACCTCCCGCATAGGAAGCGATGGTATACCCATACTCAGACCCTCCAGGTTCCTGGAGAGTTCATGTAAAATTTGGGTATCATCGTCGTCGCCGGCTTCCGCATCCTCTACTGGTGCGCCAGCCCTGGGTAGCTGCAATCCTCGCTGTGCATAGCGAGGGGCCCCAACTGGACAGACAGGTGCCACATCTATGTCAAGCAAGCAAAATATTCATGTCAAAACTTAATTTTCACCCCTTTTCAATTTTTTTTTTTTTTCATAAACATTCAAAAGCTAAAAACACAAAAACTTCTTTGAAAAAACACTGATCATTTTTCTTACCATCGGGCCCCCACTGGGTGCCAGGGGGCAAGACTAACTCCGGATCGCCTGTGAAGTTCATCCCTGCATAGGGATAATCCTCAATCATGATTATCTGGGAGTCTAGCCAATCAAAAAACCCGTCATCAAAACAGTGACGGACGGGACGCTCTCTAGTCCGTGGAAGCAAAGTGGCCCACCGAGCCTGACTCGGCTCGCGTGGACCCAATGGCGCTGTAGGGATCCTGGGCCTCATCAGTGGTATCCGCTCCAGTATGAAAGAAAAAATCAGTGTACCGTACCCAAACTCTCTTTGAGTACGGGTCTTGCATGTAGTAAGCTCTGCTCGGACCCGGCGGACCACACTGTCACACTAGTCGAAAACCTGAGGCTGCATGCAATCCAAGGCTAGGAGCATCTGAGCCTTGGTGGCCACATGCTGACTCTTGGCACCTACCAAGTGAACAATCATCCATAGTATAGACCACAGTGGTCTCAGAGTCACCTGTGCAATAGGTATTCGATTACTCACAGCCTGGGTGCCACGTATGCAGTGCGCATGGATCAGATCAGTAGTGGAACGAGGGTCAGCTCTGGACCCCGTCAAATTGGGCCTTGCCCCACGACATGATAAACCGATCAAAAAGTACACATCATCCTTTTCGATGGCGAGCTAATTGCCCCCAATCCGAAAGACATGATGCCGTTCGTCCCACTGCTGGATCAGCCACCTTAGGAGGTCCTCTTGACCCCTCATTAGTTCTAAATGGGCATACTTGTGCAATCCACACCTCCGGAGAGCCACTAAGCTTTCCGCATCCGTCACCATCTATCGTTCTTCCCGCTCATGTTCTCTCTCTCTCTCTAGATACTCATGATTAACAGCTGAACACCTGCAAATGCAACATTTTCAACCGATTAAAACTTGCCTGGACCACTTCAAAATGGAAAAATTGAATTGTTAGAAAACACGGTGCGCCTAACGCTGGCTCTAGTACAAAACAGAGCGTTCTAACGCGGAACCCCTTCACGGGTTATGCGTTTAACGCGGATATTGTACTCCTGACCCGCGTTAGGCGCAAATATTTTTCTAGGGCCTCAAAATTTCCTAATTTTGAACCAGCAAAAACTAACAAAACAACAATTAAATGATAGCAGGAGGTTCTAGCTCTTACCTGGATCTCGTGGAATAGAAAACCGTTGCCCGGATTGACTGTAATCGTCAGCTGAAATTTTCACCCCTTTTCCACTCCAGAGCATCTTCACAGCACTCAAAACAGTGAAAATGAAAGTCTTCTAACCTTCTTATAGAAAATTCTGGGGCATGACTCTCTTAAGTCAGTCGGAAAAGTCGTGATTTCTTGCTGTACACATGTCACAACTCTCGAGATTTGGTACTGATGTTCTAATTAGGGATCAAGATTTATGAGCAAACATACTCATGTTTTATCGAGCATTCTTTTTACGATATTTTTCTTGCTCGTTAATCCGAAAAACCTCGAGTTCTCTTCTTCAGACTCGTTAAACTTATACGAAGTTGGAATCGAGCGTTCTTTTTTTTTGGTCTTTTCTTGCTCGTTAATCCGAAAAACCTAGAGTTTTCTTCTTCAGACTCGTAAAAACTATGGAGAAGTATTGAGCATTCTTTTTAGGAATCTTTTTCTCACTCATAAAACTGAAAAAAGCCCGAGTCACCTTTGTCAGGCTCGTTAAACTATCAAGACAGAGAACAAGGAGCCATTCTTTTCCTCTTTTTCAAAGCTCTTTAAACAGAAAAAGCAATCGAGTTTTCTCCGCGTGACTCGTTAAAATTTCACGGAGGTACCGAGTTTTTCTTTGTTGGACTCGTTAAAATTTCACAAAGAATATTGAGTTTACTTCGTCTCCTCGTACTCATAACAAAATGAGGTAGACGTCCATTGAACATAGATTTCTCACTTTTCCGGATTCGATGGACTAACTTATGGAAAATGAACTGTTTCAGGCTTACCATTACCCCTTTGCCGTGCCCAGTTATCAAGACATGACAAAGGTACCCCAATGGAGTCGTCTTTTATGACATTTTTAAGACTCTCTAATAATGAAAAATTCACCGAGTTTGCTCATCTAGACTCGTTAAATCTAATCATATGGGGCACAAAGTTGTCTTTCCTGACATTTTTCAGACTCTCTAAACATGAAAAATTCACCGAGTTTACTCTTCTGGACTCGTTAAACTTAATCAGATGGGGAAAAATTTGGACAAAATGGATACTACCTCTGTTACATTTCCAAAAAAGGTCAATTTGGCAGCAAAATTATTGAACATGGAACTTCCCAGAAAACTCTTTCGCAGTTAGCCGAACCCTACCATCTATGAGTATTAGCCTTCATTTCCCAGTGTCCCTGCACCGGTAAAATCCTAACACACTCTTTGGTGTTCATCACGCTTCAGCTGCCTAGTACCCTGCTAGAATGCCTTCTATTGTTCAAGCAGATCTCGTTATCTACTGCTCCTGTTATCAACCAAACCGCTCATTATGCCAGAAATTATTTGTCGTCTGACGTTCCCATTTACTCTTCCTTATCTCAAATCATAAACAAAATCAGTTGGTTTCCGTTTCGTGTTGACTGATGTAGGACGCCTCAGTGCCTACCTTTCAACAGATCACTTCCTATCGACTTCAACACCTTATCTAGGAAGTTGATCTAGAAACCCATCAGTACCCAGATACTTGCAGACATCAGTGGCAGGTAGTCTTGTGTTTGATCAAGGGTCTTCATCATTGGCTCTTGGTCGAATGATTCTACGAGTGTTCGACTTCAACTCCTTTTATTCACACTCGCTAGATTGTACCGGGCATCTTAGGGACCATCATCATTATCGGTGGCCACCTTCGCGTCTGTTAACAGTTTTCATTATTGACTGGTAATCAGACGATTTCTCACATGTTCGATGACAACTCCCTCATTCACATGTTGAGAAATATACGATTTAAGTGGTCCAATGAGTCAAGACCTTGGGATAAAGGCTACACCATTAGTTGATCCAACTCCCCCAAGCTGCGATATTGTTTATGGAGACAGCTTCTTCAGCCTGATCCTGTTATGACAGACACTTCCACATTGTGCCTATTGGTGGACAGATTCTTCATATCTCTATTCTAGAGAAATCATGTTTTTTAAGCTACTGAGCATGGGACATGCCCGACTCTAGGAAAATACTATATTTTCTGACATATGTTGTTGTTTCAGGTTTTCCTCAGTCTTTCAATCTCTCTATCTCTACACATTTTGTAAAGTATTTCGGCCATCGTCTTCGTCTCTAACCTCACACTTTAGGGGGCATCTGTTACAGGTCAAAATACCTCCTCATCAGCTCAGAGGGGAAGACAAATATGGAAGGGATACAAAGACCTAAATTAAACCTATTTCTGCCAGGGTAACGCCTATGTAGAACAGAACAAGAGCGTTATAATGCAGGAAATCAGTACATTGGCCACGTTAGTGGGTAGGGCAACGCTCTGTTTACACTGGAGGGGAGCGTTACCCATGTTTTAAGTTTGAATTGGGAAAAGAGCGCGGAGAATGATTTGAATCTCCGACTTTCCCTCACAAACGAAACTGCAGAAGCACCAGTTCATTATTGGTCATTGCCATAGAAGACTGAACTCCAAAAGAGGCAAAAGCATAGAGATCAAAGAAACATCTAAGCTTTTTCCATTCCAAACTAGTGGAAAGATAAGGGCAAAAATGGCCTTCTCCCTCTCTTATAAGAAGGAGCTGAAGGCTCTTAATTGAAGGTCGAAGGATTGCTCAAGGTTCTTGTATACTTGTGGAATAGAGAATAGTGTGACTTTGTGAAGGCCAAAAGTCAAAGAGGTTCCTAGAGAGCTTGTTGACTTGGACTTCTTCACTTGAGAGAGAAGAGATATTGGGAGACTGAGGAGGGCTTGGTACAACCGACGGTTGTAATCCTCCTTCTTTCAAAATCAATAGAACTGTGTTTGTTTTGTCCATTCAATGCTTAATATTGTCATTATTTTTTGAACATTTACATAGTATGATATGAATGGCTCAGATGTGTATAATCTAGATGTTTATTGTGTATTGATTTAATTGATAGGATACTTGTTATGTTAGAAATTACACGGGTGCTTTGACTGATTGTAGGACTCAGATTTGGAGCCGGTGAAGAAGGACTCTTGCTTCGTTGCATAGTGCTCTCCAAGGGACTCTAAGACTGTCAAAGAGGTAATTCTTTATTGTATTCCTTTAAATTATTTCAAGCTAATATGAACATTCTCATGCCATCTTTGTGAACAACATAGCTAATCTTACTGTCTTCCTCGGGCACCGGAAAGCCCTGAGAGGGATATTCGAAAACCAACAACCCAAGCAGTTTACCCTATAGCAGTCCTCTCCCTCCTTTTTCTAAAATGAGGATGTGGAAAACCCTAAACCACTTCAAATGCATTATCCCCTTTCACACTGAATTCCTCCTTCTAGAACTGCGTTGATCACCTAGGAGGTTCAATGCACCTGGATTGTCTTGTGATTTGGTCCGGTTGACCTAGTCAAATAGCTTAGCCCTGTTCATACACAAGTGGTTTTTATGCAACCAGCTCATATTTAATCCTGTTCACACTGAGCATGTATTTATTTTAGATCTAAGGAGTGTTGCATGTCCTCCATTAGTCTATTATTCATAAACATGAAAAATAAAACAAAATTCTAATGTTCCAATTAGCTTAGCTAATTTAGGAACATTACAGTAACCGAGTCGGCTGCCTTGTAGACATGATACACCGAACACATAATTAGAGGATATTGGTTGGCGTACGTTAAGTTCTTGGTAATTTCTCTTTCATTTGATCACCAAGGTGTATATTTCAGTTCACAGATACTTGGTAAACCTTTATGCCTATCACACCTTTTTATTTTTATTTTTTTTGTTAATTTTAAAAGTAACTACCCACAAAAACTTCTCACCTGTGTAGTTCTCCAACTTTTATTTCTTGGTAAGTTGTGATTTTGTTCACCTCTATCCTTTTTAATCTTCTTCTCGAAGGTCATTGTGGCTAAATCATCTAATTCGAGCACTCCCTCCTCTGACGGATCTAAAGAACCTCTTCCCGTGGTCCCTCATTTTCCGGTTGGATCCCTTGAAGCGCAAGGTGAAGAGCTTGGAATTGTCAACAATTTTTAGCCCATATCATGTCGAGCATCTCCTGACGATTCTCCTTAGACAACATCAAAATAATTTGAGCCGAGAAGCCCCGAACTAGCTACATAGTTCTTGGCCTTTCCTTCAAATCCACTCTTTGATCCAATTGTAGTCTCGCCTTGGAAACCTTACAACGCTTTTGATAAGCGCGGAATCCCTTTTCGTGCTTCTCTAGTAGCATCTTGCTCTACTGTTCGTCGATTGTTTCCTGGAGAAATGTCATCTAATGATGATGATGTTCCATTCGTGAGCACTCCTCAAAGTACTCTTCAGGAAGCCTCTGGCTCGTATATCCTAGAAGCCTCTTCGTGAGTTTTTCCCTCTGAGGGTGAGTTGTTCGGATCCACACCTCACGATTCAGGTAGTGGAATCAAAATACCGTCTAGTTATGTTGCGTCTATGCCCTTGCACAATTATAACTATTTGGGAAACCTTATTTCTGGAGCTTTCGATGGTATATCCTTATTTCTGGATCCCATTTGGTCAATGCGTATTCCTCCGTCTTCCAACCCATTCCTTTCGAATGTGGCCGCAATGTCTCAACCTATTGTTCGACCAATAGTCACCATTGGTCAAATGACCCTGTCGTTCGGATCCTCTGCCCCCTATTCACCATCTACGATTACTACAGTCCCACTATTGAGTGGGAAATCCATGGTTTCATCCGTGCCTGGGGGGAATTCTAACCCTCTCTATGTACCTCCCATTTTGGGTGGGGAAAACCGAGTTTTGGGTCTATTCCTAGGGCATGTCAGCCTCATGTTCAATATTATCAGGTTCAACATCATTTTTAGCAGCTGAACGCAACATATTCGTATGTTCAGTAGCCTAAAATTCCTTATGTTCAAACGATGAATATACAATATCAGTAGTATGTCCAACAACCCCAGCCTTTGGTTAGTGCTGTTATGACCTCTCCTCAGTTTGGTGCTTACACCCAAGCTGGTATGAATCTCCTTCTGGGTCAATCTGGTCCTTTCCCTCATCAGTATGGTACTTAGTAGCAGCCATTTCCTCAAGGCCAGTACCAACAACCCCAGTTTGGACCTCAATTTGGTGCTTCGTATCAGAAAATTCATCAGTACCATTAGGGTCAACCAGGACCTCAAGCTGGACCCTATATTTATCAAGGACCATAGGTTGGACTTCATGTTCAACAGGGACCATAGGCTGGATCTTATGTTCAACAGGGACCGCAAATTGGACCTCATGTTCAGCAGGGACCTTATCCTAGACCCCATGTCCAACAAGGTCCACATCCTCATTTCCTGCAGGGGTTGTATCAACAACCCCAGCCAGGCCCCTATCAATAATATTTGTAGCAAGGTCCTTACCAGCCATGGGGGAAATATGCATATCCAAGTCAGAATCCATCCTATTGGGGGAAAAATCCTTATCAATAAGGTTGGAACCCTTTTCCTTTCTCGCCTCATCATCCACCTTTTCCATTCTTGGCTACATTGGAATTTCCAGATGTGTCAAAGCTCACAAATGACCCCATCCAACATCAGATACATTGGCCGCCGATTCCAACAAATATTTCAGGAGATTTTCCAAAGTTCGAAGGAAAATATCGAGAAGACCCACAAAATCATGTTATGACATACCACTTGTTGTGTTCCTTTATTTCTTGGGTTGATGATTCCATTCGTCTTCATATTTTACAATGCACTTTGACTGGTGTTGTGGTCAAATGGTACATTGAGCTCCCTCGAGGAATTTTCTTCGATTTCAATTCCTTGGCTATGGCTTTCCTCACTCATTTATAGTTGACTCTCCGATATGAAACCAACACCCATCTACTCACCTCATTGAATAAGTCAACTTCTACGCATATCTCGGGTCACATCCATGAATGGTGGCGTCACCGTTGCCTCATAAAATTTGAGATCCCTGATTAGTTTTTGACCGAATGGTTCATGAAATCATTCGTTCCCAAAATTGCAAAAGATCTTGCAATGGGAGGGTGTGTCATGGAAGAGGAGGTCATTTCTAGAGCTCAATACCTCAATTTGGTTTATTCCCAATTTGGGACTCTATATGAGTTATTACCTGATGCACCACATCCTTCGACTAATCTTTCATCATCTAGGTCTCCTGTTACACCTCAGGTGGATGGTGTTATTGGGACAGTGACCCATACTGATAGTAGTGTGCCTAAGACTTCTTCAAAGTCCAAATCCATTACTACCCCTGTGCTGCCTACTCCTTCCCATAACCAGAAGAATCCTGGTAAAACCTCATAGGTAAATAATGTTCATTATACTGCAATAGATAAATCCTCAAAGGGTAAGAAAAAGGGTAAAGGCAAGACTAAATCCAAAAACCATAAACATGATTTAAAGAAGTCATCTGTTGGTGATTCTTAAACACATAAGCCCAAATATCCTTGTCTAATATGTGATGATGATAATTACACCAAGGATTATCCTCAGCGTGCCAAAGTTTCCTGTCTTGTTGTAATGTTCCCAAATTTTAGCTTCAAAGCTGAATGGAACATTAGAGTTAGCAGCATCATTAACCGGTGAATAAATTGGTAGAGAAGCCCATAAGTATCCTAAGAAGGAATAAAAACACTTCAAGTGTGAAAGGAGACACTCCTTGCAGCTTAATAAAACACCTCCATGTGTGAACAGGGATAATATCAGGTTGATTCAATCTACTTTGATTAAGTCAACAACACAAATGTGGAGGAGGGATCAAGGAAGGAATAACACAGTTTTGGAGGGAGATGAATATCTTGATGGAAATGACCTAATTAGGTGGGGCCAAGGGCAAGAAAACTCACACTTTATTTAAGGAAGAGGATGGAAGCATTGTTCATCATGTTATTGAGTATTGATTTTGGTCTGCATGACTATTTGCTGTCTTTAGTTGTTTAACTGAGAGCAAGGGATTTCCTGTTTAGAAATCCTTCTCCCTTCTTGAGAGGAATTTTGAGGGATTTTAATTCATTCTCTACATTTCAGGCTCAAGTAAAAGCCACCTCCTTTAGCTATAGCGTTATTCCTATAGTAGGACACGTTGTGTTGCAGGGTGTTTTAGTGGAGGGTTCCACAACACCATTCTCTTGGCTCATCTTTCAGAGGAGGGAGCTTCTATTCCTCTAGGAGGTCAGTGAGGAAGATTTCTAAGCTGATTTCACATCTTTGGCATCAGGCCAAGAACTTCCCATCTCCTACAGTGCAATCCATCTCCTTGACTGCGTTATTTCTGAGTACATTTGCAGTGGGGGTTTTGCATTGCTAGTTTGGAGGGTGAGATCTTCAGTGATTGCATCAACCTTTCACTTGAAGGATCCTTTGGATGAGACTCATGTATCATATTTAGCATCTTTATCTCTCTTTATCCATTTCCAGTTTTTGAGTTGTAGCTAGTAGCTTGCAACTCTAGCATTTCTGCAGTTTTTCATATTTTAGTCAATCCTTCCAGGATTGTCTAGAAATTGCCTTTGGGAGTATTTATCTTTGCTCCCCATGTTGTATGAGTTGTCTATTGATATATCTATGTATTGAAATATGATATCAGTAGTTTCTCCTTATAAAACTGCACTGACATAGCCTTGGCTTTCCATATGTAGCAGTGTATTTCATATTTCTTGTACATGTTCCTTGAAGGTTGGTTTTCTTAACCTTGAGTGATCATTTCCTCAAGATCTTGTACACATTATATTGTTATAACATTAATAAGATGGCTATGAGCTCTTCTTACATTTTCTGAAGTTGTTTCAACACTTCTCTTTCATTTATGTGCTTACATATTGCTGATCTCCAACTTTAGAATATCTTAAGATATTCTTATTGTTGTAGAATTTCCCCATTCTGGGATATTATAGTGGTATCAGAGCTTCAATATTGGCCAAACCTATAGATCTCAGGCCATTATACTTCAAGGAGAAGGAGAGGTGGACAAGAAAGAGAAGGCTTCAGTATGTGAAGGGAGAAAGGGAGACATGCTTACAAAGCTTCTTCCAAAATCTATGCAAAGCTTTCAAGGAGAGCTGAAGAAAACAAGAATGGAGATGGGATCTCCAAAGGAGTTTGGATATAGAGATGGAACTATATTTGTACATGGTGAGTGTGAGCATGCAGCTACACACCATGATGCACAGTGCAGTCAAGTGCCCAGATCTATCTTGAGATGGATGAAAGAAGGGAGAATGCCTAAGAGGAGAAATCTTAGTGATTTGTTGCAAGAGTATGAATCTCAAACTAAGAGGTTTAGAGATCATACCAATTTTCAAGAGTTTTGCAAGATCCAGGTGGAGAAAAGCAAGCAGCAGGATGTAGATAGATTTAATCTATCTACTTTTGAAGGTTCGCCTACATGTTTAGCTGGAGCTTGGGTGGATGAGCTAGAATCCTATTTACAAAAACACCACATTTCTGAAGATGAAGCCATCAGAATTGCAGTGCTGCATTTCAGAGGTAAGGCCTATGCATGGTGGATTTTTGAAATTTATTCTTTGAAAAATTCAAACACTTCCTCTTATGCAATATTCATTGAAACATTGATGGGAAGGTTTGATGGGAAACTTCCTAAGACACATGAGCAAGAAAAACTTGAGAGAAAAAAACCATTGCATGTGATTGAGGAGACTCCACTTCAAAAAACCATGGGAGAAGCTAACATCTTGCATTACACATTGTTAGAGGCAGTACCTCTAGTTTATATTCCTAAACAAGAGGGCATGGGGATCTCTTTTTCACAAAAGGATCCAATTGTTGAGATGTTTCCCATCCACATTGATGAAGATGAGGGCAACAACGCTGTCACATCTAGAGCACATATAGTAACTCATGCAGAGGTAGGAGGAGCACATGATACAACAGGAGGGATTCTTGTATCCTTATAAGAAGTTCCCCAGGATCTCATGCATGGAGGTCCAAGCACAATCAGTGAGCAACATGATTGTGGAGCATTGCAGATGGAAGGAGGAGGTAGGAAGGAAGAGCAGCATCACTTGAAGAGGGGCACACACCCTCCTCTATTTCAAAAAGCTAATGCAAGGAAGAGGCAGACTGATTTTCCCTGTGAGGGCAAGGGAAAGGTTGCCCAACCATATGTACAGTCTACTATTGACATTGATGTCTCACTAAATGGAGGCATTCCACCTGGGAGGCCACCAGATCTAGATCTGATGAAAGAAATCCTGTCTTTAGATTCACCACTCTTGAATTTTGGAGAGCTGAAGAGTTTGGAGGAGAAATTTAACATGGGGGATGCCAAAGTAGCAGGCAGCAGCATGAGGAGAGCTTCACATGCCAGATCACCAATGCTATCTCTTGGGAGGATTGATCCATATTTGAGGTCTCAAATCTTGGTAGAGTACTCCAAGGATCTTGGTGCTTGCATGATTCTTGATGATCCTGATGGAGATGATAGATAAAGGGTGGAGGATATGGTCATCTATTCTCATGGCAAAGTCTTCTTGACTAGAGCTTCTAAGCTCAAGGAGAAACTGCTACATGCAGCACATGAGGGATTCTTTTCCAAGCACTTTGATGCATATATTTCCTTGGCAGAGGAGTTTATTTGGGAGGGCATATAGTATGATATATTTTAGCATATGGAGAGATGCATAGCTCGGATGGGGACAGAGAGGATGCCACAACCACCTTCCTACTCATTGGGAGTGAGGGAGCATCTTCAGTTGAGCCATTTCAGCTCAAGATCTTGAGTACATGATGGAGGAGGTATAATTTCACATTTTGTATTGTACTTATTTTCATTGTTTGAGCAGCATGATGTACCAAGAAGGATTATCCCTTCTTGCATATTGTATGATGATGTACTTGTAGCTACTTGTAGCATTGATTTTGGCTACCTTATTGGTGGTTTGTGGGGGAAGCCACATAATTCTTGGTGTGTACCATTTTGTATTGTAATTCTTTTCATTGTTTGAGCAGCATGATGTATCAAGAAGGATTATCCCTTCTTGAAAATTGTATGATGATGTACTTGTAGCTACTTGTAGCATTGATTTTGGCTACCTTATTGGTGGTTTGTGGGGGAAGCCACATAATTCTTGGTGTGTACCATTTTGTATTGTACTTCTTTTCATTGTTTGAGCAACATGATGTACCAAGAAGGATTATCCCTTCTTGCATATTGTATGATGATGTACTTGTAGCTACTTGTAGCATTGATTTTGGCTACCTTATTGGTGGTTTGTGGGGGAAGCCACATAATTCTTGGTGTGTACCATTGACACCAAATTGTATATTCATGATTCCATCTTATGAGATGACTATGGCAGCAAACAAGTGGTAGGAAAGCACTTTTATTTTATTTTTTTATGCAGGCAAAGGATGCACTGCGTTGGTTCCATTGGTGGAACTATGAACCACTCTCCGGTTGTCATATGGCAGCTTGTTTTTATTGCATTTTGCTTCCATTTACTGCTGATATTTTTATATTCATGGGAAGCATTGTTTGGAGAGTGCTGGAGGTATTAGAGATGTCCATTGGGAGCATGATTATCCCCCCTTTACATGTTGTACATTTCAGGAGAAACCATGGGCAAACCATGATTGCTAAATCACTACTTTTCCCTTCTTGTGGGAGGAGCCACTTGAAGAACTTGACGAGGCACTTCATGGCTTAATTGTTTGATGGGGAAAATTGGGCCATTCTTGGAGGCCATGTTATTTTAGACCAAGGATAGAAACAACCCCATGTTTACCATAAATGGAGAGAGAAACCATTTGGATGGAAGAATCCCATCTCTCCATGCAGCCCCAATACATTGTATAAAACCAAGGTTGATGATTCTTTTGATGAGCTACCTAGGATGGCTCATTTCATTTGGATGATAGCATGGGTGGAGGAGTCACTCATTGGGAACAAGACTCCCCATGTTTTTCATCACTCCTACTTTGAGGAGGCCATGGGACAACAAGCAGGTTTTCCACTCACACCTTCCACCTATGATTTATGTGAGCCATTTGGTTTTGCATACTTGGGAGGGAACATTGGATGGCAGTTTATTTCAGATTATCTTGATGCAGTGATGGAGGCCATTGATGGGAGGCCAAAAGAGGAGGAGGGGAGAAATTTTTCTCTCCCTATACATTTTCTTGAGGACAAGTAAAAATTTTGGAGGGGAGGACTGTAATGTTCCCAAATTTTAGCTTCAAAGCTAAATGGAACATTAGAGTTAGCAGCATCATTAACCGATGAATAAATTGGTAGAGAGGCCCATAAGTATCCTAAGAAGGAATAAAAACAATTCAAGTGTGAAAGGAGACACTCCTTTCAGCTTAATAAAACACCTCCATGTGTGAACAGGGATAATATCAGGTTGATTCAATCTACTTTGACTAAGTCAACAACGCAGATGTGGAGGAGCAGGGATCAAGGAAGGAATAACACAGTTTTGGAGGGAGATGAATCTCTTGATGGAAATGACCTAATTAGGTGGGGCCAAGGGCAAGAAAACTCACACTTTATTTAAATAAGAGGATGGTAAAATTTTTCATCATGTTATTGAGTATTGATTTTGGTCTGCATGACTATTTGCTGTCTTTAGTTGTTTAACTAAGATTGCTGTGTTGCTTAGCACAAGGGATTTCCTGTTTAGGAATCCTTCTTCCTTCTTAAGATGCATATTGAGGGATTTTACTTCATTCTCCACTTTTCAGGCTCAAGGCCAAGCCACCTCCTTTAGCTACAACATTATTCCTATAGCAGGAAATGTTGTGTTGCAGGGTGTTGTAGTGGAGGGTTCCACAACAACATTTTCTTGGCTCATCTTTCAGAGGAGGGAGCTTCTATTCCTTTGGGAGGTTATTGAGGAATATTTCTGAGCTGATTGCACATATTTGGCATCAGGCCAAGCACTTCCCATCTCCTACAGTGCAGTCCATCTCCTTGACTGCATTATTTTTTAGTACATTTGCAATGGAGGTTTTGCATTGCTAGCTTGGAGGGTGAGATCTTCAGTGATTGGATTAGAATTTCACCTGAAGGATCCTTTGGATGAGACTCATGTATCATATGCAACATATTCAGCTATCTTCATCCATTTCCAGTTTTTGAGTTGCAGCTGCTACCCTGCAACTCCGGCATTTCTGTAGTTTTGCATATTTCAGCCAATCCTTCTAGGATTGTCTAGAAATTGCCTTTGGGAGTATTTATCTTTTCTCCCCATTTTGTATGAGCTATCTATTGATATATATATGTATTTAAATATGCTAGCAGCAGTTGATCCTTATAAAACTATGCTGACATAGCCTTGGCTTTCCATATGTAGCAGTGTATTTCATATTTCTTGTACATGTTCCTTGAAGGTTGGTTTGCTTAAGTTTGAGTGATCATTTCCTCAAGATATTGTACACATTATGCTACTATAACATTAATAAGATGGCTATGAGCTCTTCTTACATTTTCTGAAGTTGTTGCAACACTACTCTTTCATTGATGTGTTTACATATTGCTGATCTCCAACTTTAGAATATCTTAAGATATTCTTATTGTTGTAGAATTTCCCCATTTTGGGATATTACACTTGTGAAGGGCGCACCCAGGACTCCGACCATGTTGAAAGAACCATTCCCTTCCCAAAAGATGAAAATGGTAGATCAGGTTCAATCATCTGGAATCTCTAAGGTGTTCATGGATGGAATGAAATCCATTTCCATCACCGCGAGAATTAAATATTATGCCAATCCATCCAAGCCTCCACTGGAACCGAAAGTTACATATCACCCTTCCTCTTCCATGCCTCCTACCTTTGGTCCTCCCCAGATTGAGAGACTGAATAATGAATCCATCATCTGACCACCCCCAAAAGGTGTTCTTCGGAAATCATCTTACAATCTGAATGCGAGAGAAACACAACACTAAAATATTGTAGAAAATATAGCTCAATCGCCTTTGGTGATGTTAGATTTGGAGGTCCTTCAGTCATGCCCATCACAACGGAAGGCACTACTCTCTGCCATCGAAGGGATTGATCCTTAAGATTCCAATATAATTACTTTAGATCTTGAGAATTTCATTCCTCGCCTCCCATCTCAGGTAGCTTTTCTGATTCAAGTTACCATTATGGGGAAAAATATTCATCAGACTGTCGTTGATGAAGGCGATTCTACCTACATCATGTCTGTCACATGTTGGAAAGCCATCAAATCTCACCCATTGAGTCAGTCCATGAATACCTTAGAAGTTTTTAATGGTCGAGATTATCGTCCATACAATCTTCTCAAGGCATTCCCATCTTAGTGGAGGGGAACACGGTAACCATGGAAGTCAAAATGGCAGACTCCAACTTGAACTATAATCTCCTTCTTGGATATAGTTGTAAAAACACTATGGTTTTTGTAGTCTCCACTCTCTTTCGCCTCCTCTGTTTCCCTCATTAAGGGAAGATCGTGACTGTGGATTAACTGGATTTATTCCCCTCTGAGTCTTCAACAGGTAACATTTGGTATGTTGGGAAGGTCGTTACTCCTTATGAGAATATTGGGACAGGTCTCTTCAAAGACTCGTCTCTTATGGGATTTTTTCTGCTTCTGCCTCCAAATGTCACCTCCGTCAATATGATTTCGTCTGGTCACGATCCATGGATTGTTCCCAATCCAAACTAGATTGAAATTTTTGGTGATGCTATGCCTCTTAGTCTAGCTGAGAAAATGTATCAAGACATTCTCACGACTTCTGAGGCTGCATCTGAAACCAATACTCATTTGGTTTTTTCCCTAGAAAATTATACGCAGTCTCCCTAGTCTGGTTCTTGGGACTCTGATGATCCCTTTAATGAGACTTTCCCCACTGAAAAGAGTATCATGGAGGTCATGTCTCTTGAAGAAACTCCATGGGATGATGGACGTCATCATTCATCGTTTCTCCCAATCCTAGGTGACATCTCTGCCTGTTTAGGATCCCATAATTCTCCAGTACCGACTGACCCACTTCAGAATCTAACTTTGATTCATGAAGTGTTATCCAAAGGGAACATGGGAAATATCAATCTGACTATTCCATTCGACATCTCTATGATTGTCGAGAATGTATTTTTTCGAGTTTCTTGTTCTCCCCATGAGCTCAATATTTACACTGCTTTCTTAAAAAAAATCATGACCCACCCACTCCCTTCGACCCTATTCTTACCATTTAGTCATTTACCCTCGGGGGCATTGTTTCCATGCTTCTATAGAAATTATATAACTTATGTGTTATATATCCAAGATTCTCCTGATCACAAAATATTTTAACTTCATGCACAATACAGAATCTATTCCACCATTGATCATCACATGCGGAAATTAAATCAATTGCAATGCATACATGAAACCATAAAAATTCACACATTAACACAATGATTTAACAAGAAATCCTGAAGCTAAAAACCCCAACTATATGTATATAATATATGTCATAGAGATCATGTAACAATCCTCATACAAAGCTGAACATGTCAAGCTCTCAGTACAATACAATCGCTACACACTAATCAGGCCTGATCTTGCAAATCCATGAACCGATCTCTGCCACCTACTAGCCTGCCTCTACTGTGCAATCCCTGCTAAAGAATGGCTCTGAATGAACTTGAATCCACCTGGATTGCACTGCGCAATCCTCATTGGCATCTCCACTGATTGTTGGATGCAATCAATGCATCAATATAGTCACAACTGATAGTCACACTTGATCTTTCACCTACCTCTCCATTGGTCTCCACTGAAACTGTCCATGCACTATAGTTAACTGATGTATTCTTCAGTTTATTAATGAGTTATTATTTAGTGAATTAATTAACTAATTAATTCACACCACTCTCACTAGTGTATCAATCAGTTAGACTAGATACAAATAGCTCAACCGAGTCTAACTGAGTTAAACTGAATACAACTCCACCAACTACTTCTATAACTCCACCAAACTCTGTCACATAAGGTCTAATTGAAGTCCTCATACATTATCTCCTGTAAACCCTCAGGAATAGCGTAATTCCTTCTGTCAGCTGCTGTGCCACATCTATGCACTTAACTAAAGTGCTCCAAGAGAAAAGTGCTCCAAGAGAATAAGATAATGTTTAGAGTCCAAATATTATTAAGAGCTAATAATATTCGACATATATATTTTTAGACTGAAAATATAAAAATAGATTCTGCCCAATATGTCTAAAAATATAATTCCATCTATTTTTCCAACTTGACCAACCATCCACAAATAACATCCTGCAACTCATAGAATATGATCGACATGTCTAAAAATAGACATAGTCTAAAAATAGACTTTGTGCCAAAAATATCCTGCAGGCCCACTTATTGAAGGCGAATCTTTTCACTAAGCTCATCATCTTGTTGAATCTCAACACTCCCTCTCAACAAGATAGGGATTATCTGCCACCTCTATCCTATCTCTATGGTAGTCAAATTTTCTCCTGGTGAGCGCCTTCGCCAGAATATCAGCATCCCGATCCTCCGTAGGAATGTAAGATAGTAACATGATCTTTCACTGCACACAATCTCTGATATGATGGTACCAGATGTCAATATGTTTAGATCTATCATGAAATACTAGATTAACCAAGATTTTAATGCAACTTTGATTATCACAATATATCATAGTAGGATCTAAGTGTGAACCGAACTACCTGACCAGGATCTTCCTCATCCATATAGCCTCGCATGCAGCCAAACTTGCTGCCATGTACTTGGCCTCCGCTGAACTGAGTGCCACAGATCTCTGTTTCCTGCTGTACCAAGAAACTGCTGGAGACCCGATACTGAAAATCCCTCCAGATGTGCTCTTTCTATCCATTGGGCTCCCTGCCCAATCTGCAACTGTGAAGCCATGCAACTTCAACTCATCCGACTATCTGTACTACAATCCATATCCCGATGTTCCCCTGAGATACCTCAGTACATGCTTGCCTGCCTTCCAAAAGAGCTTGGCAGCCTTAAACATAGCTTGTGAAAGCTGGTTAATAGCATAGCATATGTCCAGTCGTGTATTGACCAAACACATGAGTGGACCAACCAAATGTCGATAAACAGTGGCTTCCACTACCTCTGCGATGTAGCATCCTCTTTCCTCCGACCACCAGGAAGATGAGTGTCGATAGGCTTGCAGCCTTGCATGTTGAACTTCTCCAGTATCTCCCGGGAATACTTGCCTTGAGACACAAACAGTCCACCCTTCTGCTGCCAAATTTGAAATCCCAGGAAATAATGAAGGAGGCCCAAGTCCTTCATCTCAAACTCCTTTGCAAGATCAACCTTGCATGAGTGTATCAACAGTTCATCACCTGTTAGTATCAAATCATCTACATAAAGTACAATGATCAACAACTTACCCTCCACCACAATCTGGTATAGGTTCGGATCCGCCTCACTCTTGGTGAATCCAAGTTTGGTGAAATAACTGTCTATCCGTGTGTACCAAGCACGAGGTGCTTGCTTCAGCCCATACAACGCTCTTTTGAGCCTGCACACATGCGACTCGCTGCTGAAGATTTCAAATCCTTCAAGCTACTCTATGTACACCTCCTCCTCAATGAATCCGTTGAGGAATGCAGTCTTCACATCCATCTGATGAATGTGCCAACCCATCTGCACTGAGAGAGCAAGGATGGTCCGTATGGAAGAATACCTTGCGATAGGTGCAAAGGTTTCTTCATAGTCTATCCCCTAAATCTATGAAAAGCCCTGGGAAAAAAATATTGCCTTGTACTTCTCGACGCTCCTGTCAACAGCTTGCTTCACTTTGTAGATCCATCTCGAACCTACCACTGACTTCCCTTCTGGCCTTGGGACAATCTCCCATGCACTGTTTCTGACAATCGAATCATACTCTTCCTCCATGGCATCTACCCATGTGGGATCATCCATAGCTTCCTCGAAATAAGATGGTTCTGTCATGATACACTTGCTCATCAGAGCCATGTATCCACTAAATCGGTCAGGTGATTGTCTCTGTCTACGCTGTGATGTAGGTGCTCCTACATTCTGCGCTGCATCAAGATTCAGTCGCTCAGCTTCTGTAGTGCGCTTCCACCCTCTGATGTTTGGCACTACATGAGTGGTTTCTTCCACTCCACGAACCTCCTCTTGTGGCTGATCCACATCCTGAGGCTCATCCTTAGGAACTAGTAGCTCCTCATCTGCATGCAAGTGTAGCTCCCCCTCAAGTGACAACTTCATGGCTTTTTCCTCATGAAATTTGATAACCCGTCGCATAACAGTCTTCCAACTGTCTGGAAAATACACACGAAAATTGTGGGGTGTTTCTGTGTACCCCAAAAATATTCCAACCTATGCGGTCGGCTCCAGCTTCTTCCTGGCATCCTTCATCACATGAATGTAAACAGGTGAGCCAAAAATCTTCAAATGAGAAATATCAGGCTTCTTACCAGAAAATGCCTCTTCGAGTGTACTCATGCCAAGTACTTTATGAGGACAACGGTTTTTCACATAAATCATAGTGTTGCATGCTTCAGCCCACAAGTGTATGGGAAGGCCCTGATCATGCAACATCGCCCATGCAACACCCACGATCGTTCTGTTCTTTCTCTCCGTGACCCCATTCTGCTGTGGGTTAAGAGGCGCTATGAGCTCTCTTCGAATTCCTTCTGCGCTGCAAAAGTCTTTGAATTCGCTAGAGATGAATTCACCACCATTATCGCTCCTTAGAGCTTTCACATGCTTCCCCGACTCTTTCTCAACCAGCGCCTTGAACTCACATAAATTTGAGTATGTATCGCTCTTCTTCTACATGAAGAAGATCCAACACTTACGAGAAAATTCATCAACAAATATCACATAATACATGTTCTTTTCTGTCAAAGCTACTGAGAAAGGTCCACACACATTTGTGTGAATTCTCTCAAGGATCATCGTGGCGCGACTATCCTTCTCATGAAAAGTGGTCTTCACAAATTTTCCCAAAGTACATCCCTTGCACTGATCTGACTACGCAAGTGTACCCTTGGGAAGCCCGGTAGAAATCTGCTGCAAAATTTTCAAAGCGCCATGATGAAGATGGCCCAATATCCTGTGCCACAATTATCCCTCATCTCGTCTCACCACTCCTTCTGCTTTTCCTGCCATTGCTGCGTAGCCATCTACCTGCAATTGATAAAGGTTCTTAACTTGAAACCCTATCCTCCGGGTTTCACCAGTTTCCTTACTATGTAGGAAAGCCTTTCCCTCGCTAAAGACAACATCATATCCCTTGTCTTCTAACATCGCCACAGAGATCAGATTCTTCTTCAATCCTGGAACATGAATGACATCCTTAAATATGAAAGGTTTACCAAACTCCATCTCAAAGGAAATGGTCCTGATAGCAGTCGGACTATATCTACCATCATCGCCCATCTCAATGTGCACTCCAAGATCCTTCTCATCCAAATCATTGAACAAATATTTGTCTTCGGTCATATGGAAAGATGCACCACTGTCAAGAAACCACACTGATACCATCACACTTGAAACCAAGCATGCGATCAGCGAAAAATCTAGCTCAAACTGCGAGGCTAAGGCCTCTCCAGCTGCAGATCCAGCAGCCTGCTTATTTTTCTTCTTCTGTGGACAATTAGTGGTGTAATGTCCGTGTTGGTGACAGTGAAAGCACTTCACCTTGGACAAGTCCTACTTCTTGCCTTCCGCACCTGATTGAGAAGGATTTTTCTTTCCCTTCCCTTTCCTTGCTTTGGCAGCCAAAGCGCAATTTTCTTCATATTCATTCTTCGATGAAGAGCCATCCCTGGTACCCCGCCTTATCTTCTCCTACACAAGATCTGACCAAAGTCGCCCCCATCCTGGTAGTTTCTCCCGACCATTGACAGAGTCCTCGTAGCTATGCCAACTCTTCAGAAGAACAAGGAGAGCCAAGCTCACCAAGTCCTCTTCATATACAGTAACCCCCACACTTCCCAGCTCATCCCTGCACTGGACAAACTTCGTGAGGTACTTGGGTATACTTCGGCCCTTCTTCATTTTTATTTTTCTGAGCTTGTCTTTAAGCGCAAACTTCCTCTGGTCGCTTCTGCTTTGGAACAAGTCTGTCAAAGCTTTCCACATCAAGAATGGAATAGATTTACCATGAAGGATAGACACTATGTGATCCTTCACACCTTCCAACAAAATCCTTCGACATTTTTCTATCTTCTTTTGCCATGCGTCAAGTGCGGCTGTATTGCTAGAAGCAGGTTTTGGAATTTTTTCATCTATGAAATCCTTCAACCCATTATCATCTAGCACCGCCTCCAACCTGTCCTTCCATGCAATATAATTCGAGCTGCCCTCAAGGGCATACTCCAATCACAATCCGTTGAAATACATTTCAATGAATGCTCAACTTCGACACCAAGAAAACACTGCAGCAAATTCGAATTCCACCAGCACAAAAATCAACCACTTCAATAATTGCAATCTACTCCAATGATCAACTCCTCTGATACCATGTAGAAATTATATAACTTATGTGTTATATATCCAAGATTCTCCTGATCACACACTATTTTAACTTCATGCACAATACATAATCTATTCTGTTAGGGCCTAAATCTACCTCAGGCTGAGAAATTCAGAATCTAGGGTAACATCAAACCACGCTTAACCTGGTAGCTAGCCCTTCCAGATTGGGAGAGGGCTCTCTCCTTGTCAGTCTCAGCAAAAAATGATCAATGAGGCTTGAGATGAATTAAATGAAAACTAATTTTAGGCTAGGTATATATGAAAAAGAGTCTTGATTTGAATTTAATGAATATTTTTTTGGCTCAAGAGGAAAGGCAAATTTGGATCTGGGGAATGAGGCTCAGTTTTACAGAGATATGAATGGGGCAAGGTAGGCAATTGATTTGAAACTTCCAATTTTAAATAAATGGAGATTTGAGAGAGGTGAGGAGTTGAAGAGTGCAAGAAACCTTCAGGGATCCTCCCCAAGCAGCTGAAAACATATAAAATTAAACAAACCCTAGGTAGAGCACTGCAAATTTTAATGAATTATACCTTTATCCTTGTTTGCTTAATTTAAGAAGAAATAAGAGTGAAAATGGTATACATCAAACACCAGTAGACTTAAATTTATAGAGAGAAACACATCATCAAAACAAAATGCCACATGAATCCCATAGAGTGCTGCAAACCCTGGTCTATTCCTTTTCCAAAAATGCAGAGATGAATGAACAATGATGCTCAAAGCATTCCCAAGAGTCCAACCCTGCTAATGACTGAAAAACCACAAGATATAGACAAAAAATTACTCATCCTAGCCTCTAGGGGTCGAGCTCACAAGTTTAGGAGCTGTTCCAACAAAATCTAAACTGAGAACTAAAAAGTAGGCAGTGGAACAACTTGCCTCTATAAACTAGGAAACTGATTCAGTCAGTTGCAAATCACCTTTTGATGGATGAATCTACCCTCATGATTAAAAATTTAAAAAAATAACAAGAAGATCCATCAAATTACATCATGATTTTGAAATTTGGAAGTAAGAAAGTCAAAATGTCAAAAACTAGGCGAAAAACAGAGTTTCTGGGTAAAAAATGAGCAAAAACCTCCAATGCGTCGCGCCAGTTTGCAACTGATTTTGGAGGCCTTCCCGGTGTCCAAATTGGCTCCAAGTTGTCTTGTTGGAAATTTTTTCCTATATAATTTCCAACACGAGTGAAATTTTTGAATTTGGCTTTTAGTTGCCCCTCCAAAACTGATTTCTCCCAACACTGCTTCCTGTGTGTCAAAAAAGGGGCAGAAAGGTCATTTTTGGGGTGTTTTTGACCCTTCTGGAAGCCCAAAACCTGTCAAAATCTCTTGGAAATAGGTAGGAATACATATTTTTCCATGAAAAATCCAAAAATTTAGATTTTTCAACAAAAGGAGTCCCCTATCAAAAGCGCGCGCCAAGTGGCATGGCGCATAGAGCTGAAAAGTTTGTTTTTAGGCCAAAAATTCAAAATTTGTAAAAAGTGTCCCAAATTTTTTGAAATTTGGGATGAGTGTCCTCCATTATGTGCTATGCTGGGCCAAGGAAGCCTCGGCCAAGATCTGAAGTCTATCATGCTTTTTCCGACGTTTTGAGGCCTTCTTCAACTTAGCCTTCAAGATCTTGATCCTTGCTTTGCAAACATGGTTTCTCGCCCAATAATGATTGGCCATGTGCCTCAACATGTTCTTTTATTTTTTGTCTTTGTCCCACAACTTCTCCAAATGCATATTTACCCTTTCAAGCCAAGTTTCGCGATTAGCTTCAATTTCTTGCTCAAGTGATGTCATCTTGGTTTTGCTCTTTTTAGCGGCTTGCCGGTTCTCTCCTATGTTTTGTAGCTCCATGATGGTTTGATGATCCTCTAGCTGCTTGTTCCCTTGCTCAAGGTATTTGATTATCCATTTGGCTCTTTTTAGGCTAAGGGACAAAGTATTTATCTCCACCCGTTGCTCCTAAATGATCTCTCTAAGCTTTGAGCTTGGTGAGCCCAAATTAGTGTCATCATCCTGAATGAGGATGAAATCTGTCTCCTACCCTCATGTATTGGCCTCTTTCCTTTATCCTATACCTGCACTGCTGATGACCGAAGCGAGACCCCTTCCACCCCGGGTGGAGATAATACTCGCTTGGCTGCTGCAAACAACCTTCTAGTGTCCTTCTGATAGGTGACAAACACCAGCACACTAGTGGTCTGTGTCTCATGACCCTCCTGTTGATGTGAAGGTCCACTGGTCTCATGAAAAGCTTCCGGAGGCACCTGAGGAGCTGTGAAGAAATCATGAGAAATGAAATCCTCCCATGAAATGTATTGCAAACCAAGTTGATGCATAACCACATTTTTGATGAGTACAAAATGATAGATACTGTTATACTACTTCTCAGGAGTTTTCTTTTGCACTAGGGTGGTCATCTTCTCAATATTTCGGCACATGAAGTAGGGGAGATTCATCATTCTCACCCTGGTAAAGTGCATCAACAATCTAATGTGATAGGCATATAGAAGAGAAAACCAAGCCTTACAACTGAAATATTTGATTATGAGCTTCATCAAAGGAGCGTATGAATCTTTTAGGTACCGAAAGGGAAAAAATCTACTGAGTTGTCTAAAAAAACTAGGCTTGATGTATGGCTCATAGTGTTCCCTGTCAACTTGCTGCCTTTTATTCCATTGCTCTCCGACATTTGGAATACCGGTTGCTAGAGAGATAGACTCAGGTGTCAAGGTGAATGTCACACCTGCAAGAGTGACTTAGCCATTATGTAAATGAAGCACAAACAATCTAGCCAACTCATGATGGTACTGCACTCTATCAACCATCTCACAAAACTAATAACAAGACTGATGTTGAAAACATGTGATAACAAGAGGGCAGGCCTGCAGCTCAACAAGTGAAGTAGGCACTTCCCATACATGCTTACCACTCTTGTGAGGTCTTCTTGGTGCATGCAATTCGGTTGTAGAGTCACTGTGTGTTCCTTCATCTCTCTCATAAGAGAAATCTATCTCCATGTTTGCCAAAGTTTGTGTTGTCTTAGATGAGTATGAAGAGTTTTAGGTGACTTTGGTTTTTTGTTGGCAAATGTATGAAAATGTGTGAGGGACTATGGAGGGAGAGGGTAAGGGGAATGTTGGGAATATTGCCAATTGGAATTTGGGGAATTAAAGGGTTTTAAGGACAGTCTCTAGGCTTTTGGGATAGCAATTGGGGTTTAGGAATTTTGTAGCTAGGACATGGGATAATGGGAATATGGGATAGGGGTAGATGAATTTAGGGATATGGGGAATAGGGAAAAGGGTTGATGAAACTAGAAAATCAGTGAAGAAATAAAAGATGAGGGAGTGGTGACCATAAAAACCAGTTTACAAACCCTAGGCTATGATGTCTTGAGCAAGGAAGTAGGGTTTGATTTTTTTTAAATTAAATCCTCATCAAAATGATAAGACACACGTTTATGGCATTGGAGGGATTGTTTGTCTTACTTTGGACCGGAGGCAGCTGAGAAAATCAGAGTTTTGAATGAAATCGTGGTTCAAATAGCCAGCAGCTCTATGCGCCGCGCCACAAACTCAATGCGTCGCGCCGGTTATATGCGTCGCGCCTGTGTGTTTTTACCACTGTGGAGGTCGACCCAATGCATCACGCCAGTCCAATGTGCCGCGCCTTTCAGCCAATGCGCCACGCCCACAAACTTGCACGACTATGCTGTGATTTTGATCCCTTTGTTCAACACGGCCCTTTCTTGCTCACTCTCTCTTCTTGGAATTCAAATGATACTTTTGCAACATGAAAAACGACTTATATACCAAAGGCTTTAATTTTCCACTCCAAAAAACCCACTTTTGTAATGTTTACCTTTGACACTTTTTTTAAACTCTGTTTTAGGCAGTTTGCTTCATTTTGCCTCTGATTAACGGAATGACTTGCTTTTGTTTTCCTTGCAGGGGATGGATTTTCTGGAGCTTGACAAGGTGACCAGGGTTGCCATTGAAATTATTTACAAATGAGAGAACTTGAAATTACAATAAATTTACACATAAAAAGATAAAATACTCTATTTTTCTTCAAAACAGAGTTTTGAAGAAAAGTACATTTCTAGGCATATGATGATGAAATGTTTTAGTGCTGGAACTTTATTTCAAAATCCTCGTATGCCTACTAACCATTGTTGGAAATTTTGAAGACCTTATTGATGAAACCCTAGACCTAATGGGACTGAAAACCTAAAAAAATGACTCTTACAAATTTAAGGACAAAAAGTGAGTGCAGATGATCGTGATGAAAGGAAATGGGTCAGCAGGTAAAGGAAATCAGGGAAAATGTATAAAAAGCCACTACCGTCAGATGATCCATGCTCCTAATGGAATGCAACTGATGAGTGAGACACCTAATATGCAATGCAACAAGATAATTTTGATCATTGATAGAGGGATGAAGATACTGACAGTAAGCTTGGCTCCAATGGGGATGGTAGCTCCTTGGAGGTGCCAAGAACTACAGATCTATGGGAAAGCAGGCAGTGCCTTTCTTCCATTGGGATATGGAGTCAATAACTTCGAAAAACCAAAACCAGACTCTTGACTCATTTTCAGAACTGAAAACTGACTCAAAACTGACTCAATTTCGAGACTGAAAATGATTGAAAGACCTAACTCAAACAAACCAAACCAAAACTGAAATCAAACCTCAGTTTTATAGCCTTCACCTCGGGCCCCAAATTGAAAGAATGATGACATCACACGCTTGCAATGAAACTTAAACAAACCGGTATGTACAGTGATACATATGACAACAGAAAACATTTCAAAAATAGTACCGTTTGAGTAGCCGACCATTGACCGGCCCACCTGGACAATCTTCTCCATTTATTTATTTCAAAAGGAAAGAATTTTGGCCTCGATATGCAGCAATTCTGAAAGGTCCTTTCCAAATATTCTCAAACTTGCCATGCTTACCTTTATCTTTGTTTCTCACATCCCATTTTAGCACCACTTCTTCTATTTGAAACTTGTTCGCCTTTGCCTTTCGATCATATATCTTATTGATTCTCTCTTGCAGCTTGAAAGTGTTCTGAAAAACCTCCTCTCTTGTTTGCTGTAAATGGATCATTTGATTAATTCTTTGTTGCAAATTTATCATCCTCGCTGCCAGCTTCCTACAGAAGTTTAACCACTGGAACTACGACAGAGGTCGGAAATACAGTGTCAACACCATACATGAGCTCAAAAGGAGACATGCCTATAGATTTCTTTTGACTCACTTTGCCTGCCCAAAGTGCATTAACCAGTTTCTTGTGCCAAATTTTCTTGTTCATTTCCAGCAGCTTTTTGATAATATTGACCAAGGATTTATTTGAGGATTCGGCCAATCCGTTGCCTTGTGGATGATATGTGGTTGAGTGCCCCAAAGTGATTTTATACTTATCACAAAAATCAATCATTCTTTTATATTTAAAGGCTACTACATTATCAGTGATCAGATCATTTGGACAGCCAAAACGAGACAAAATATTATTTTCAAGAAAAGAAATGATTACCAAATCTGTGGCCTGCCTAGTGGGAATCACCTCAATCCATTTGGTAAAATATTCCGTCGCTGTAAGGATCCATTTATGCTGTGCTGAAGAAGTAGGATGGATCTCGCCAATGAAATCCAAACCCCATTGCTAAAATGGAGAAATTACTTCAATGGGCTTGAGCGGTAAAGGCTGAAATTTTCTCCTACCTTGAAAAATTTGACATTCATGACATATTTTAATAGCTTTGTACACATCAGAAAAAAGAGTTGGCCAATAATATCCTACTCTCAAAATTTTGTTGGCCATCGTCTTCCAGAAAAGATGACCTCCGCAATCTCCCTTATGAAAGTCTTCCATAACCTGCTTTGCCTCTTCTTCAACCAAACAATTGAGCAAGACACCACCGAGATCTTTCCAATAAAGCACATTATTCATGATAAAAAATTTGTCATCCTTCAATTTCAGTGTCCTACTTTTGTTTTTAGCCATTTCCGGCGGTGGTGACAGATTTTGGAGTACATAAACAATGTATGAATACCAAGGAGAAAGAACAAAAATTTCTGATACCTGAGCTAGCGAACTTTCTTCATTTTCCTCGAACATAGCAGCAATGAGATTAATGTCCAAGGCATGCAAATTTGACTCAGCCATTAGCTTAGCCAGCCCCTTTCCTTTGATGAGATTTTTAGGTTTGATCTCCACATCATATTCAAACAAGGCTACAATCCATTTTCCTCATCTCCCTTTTGGATATGTTTTCACTAAGACATATTTAACAGTAGCATTAGGAACATAAGCAAGGATGTGAGAATGCAGAATATAGACTCGAAAATATTTCAATGATTTTACTAATGAAAGAGCTTGCTTTTCAATAATATTATACTTTAAAGCTATGTCTCTTATGGTTCTGCTGAAAAATGTAATTGGTTTCTCAAGCTGATCTCTTTTCTGCATCAAGACTGCTACCATAGTATGATCCGAGGCAAATGAAAACAAAATAAAATCCTGAGTATAGTCCGGGCTGATCAAAACTGGAGCTGAATAAAGGGCCAATTTCACCAAATTGAAAGACTTTATTGCTTCCTCAGTCCACTTCACTACATTATCTTTCTTGAGCATGTTTTTTATTTCGCTTAAATGTTCTGGAAGATTGGGTACAAAGCGACGTAAGAAATTCATCTTACTATTGAATGATTGGATCTCCTTTTTGTTTCAGGGAAGATCAATTTTATGAATGGCTTCTACTCGAGTTGGATCAATGCGGATGCCATCCTTTGATATAATATGACCAAGAAGCTTGCCCTCATCCATGGCAAATAGAATCTTTTTTGGATTGAGAGATACACCATATTTTCTACACCGCTGAAATATAATCTTCAAATGATAAAGGTGCTCTTCATTTGAATTAGAAAAAAATGTCAAGTCATCAAGATAAATAACTAGAAAGACATCTTTTTCATTTGCAAATTCCATATCCATTGCTCGTTGAAAGGTTTCACCAGCATTCTTCAACCCAAAAGGCATTTTAGCATAATGAAAAGTCCCCCACAGAGTGGTGAACGCTGTTTTATCTCTATCATCCTCATGGACCAAAATTTGGTTATAACCGGAATAACCATCGAGTAGCGACATGCGGGATGCTCCAACTACTCGTTGAATTATGTGATCCATTTTGGGCAATGGATAGTTTTCTTTCAAAGATACTTTATTCAAATTCCTAAAATCAATACATAAGCGAATCTCACCTGTTTTCTTGCGCACATGCACCAAATTAGAAATCCAATCTGAAAATATTATGGGGATGATGATACCAGCTTTGTACAACCGATTCACTTCCTTCTCTATTGAGGGAAACAACTTTGGATTTATTCTTCTCAACTTCTGTCGAAAGGGCTTTTGATTTGGCTTGATCAGGATGGTATGCTGAATTATGTTTGTGTCATATGTCTTCAAATCTGAATAGTCCCAAGCAAATACATAAGCAAAGGAAGATAGTAAACTAATATACTTTGCTTTTACCTGTGGGGGCAATGCCTTGGAAAATTTCACCATTTTAGGATTTTCTGCTGATCCAATGTTCACATCCTCAACTCCTTTCTCGGTTGGCAGCAAGCTCGGTTTTCGAGCTACATCATCTTGGTTGAAAAGCTCCTCTAAAGGTATTAGACCTTTAGGAATGACATTGTCTTTGAGCTACAAAAATTCCATCTGATTGACTTCTATATTCGCCTCGCCATCATCATGCTCCCCATCAATAGAAGTGTCTTTGAATTTACCTTCATTTTGCAAAAAATCATCAATTTCTTTATCATCTTGACACACTTGCCAATACCTTTGATTTTCAGGGACAGTCGGACGATGCTTCACATGAATTTCAAACTTGTTGTTTGAATTCATCGATATTTTCAAGTTATTTGCTACTATTACAAGTGCATCTGCAATACCATTCTGTATGCGAGGGACACACGTCAAAGTATAATCTGAAAAAAATCTCAAGATATCTAGTATTGCATTGCGGTAGGCCCGCATTCGAAGATGCTTAGCTTGATATTCACCTTTCACTTGCTTGATAACTAATTCAGAGTCGCCACACACTGCAATCCTTTTGGCATTTAACTTTCTAAGAATTTTCAAACCAACAATTAAAGCTTCATATTCAGCCTCATTATTTGAACAATCAAAAGCCAATTTATAAGAACAGACCCTTACATTACTTGGCACTTTTTTTGGGGAGAAAACAGGGCTGCGTATCCAAATGAAAATTCCAGCACCTTCCCTTCCTACCGCGCCATAAAAATCCATGGTCCACAAACCAACTTCTTCCTCTTCCAAATGATGAAATTATGTTTACTCTTTTACTTCTCTTTGTTGTCCATCAATATTTTGCTACTGTCGGGGGGCTGCTTGCTCAGTGGTACTATCTCGTCTCTGTATTTCTTTCTTCAAGACCTCTCTGAAATTTTCAGTGATTTCTAGAATGTCTTCTACTTCAATTGCTTGGCTATCTACATCGTTAAAGCTATCTGAGTATAAAACAAATGATTCTAAATCAGTATGTACATAGTTGATTGGATGATTTACCGGTTTCTCCTTGCTAGTGATCATATACTTCATCTTTTTCTCCCGGTATAATTTCCTCATCTGAACAAACATGGGAATAGTAGCATAGGAGAAATCAAGCTGCAATGTCCCTTTAAGTTTTTCTCCCCAAGATCTGGAAAGAAGCATGCCAAACCTAGGAGGAATATCTGCCACAACCACATCCATCAAAACATTTTTAGTCAGAATCTGATCCAAATTGACCACCAAATCTTTGATAAGCCCAATGCATCTTACTCTACCAGAATCGAAAGAATAAAGGTCATGATACTTTTTGGTGATATCCAATCCCAATTTCTCCATGATTGCCTTAGGCATGAGATTATGAGAGGCTCCAAAATCAAACATAGCATTGTGTAACACAAAGTCGTGCAACCTAAGGTTGATGTAAAAAGGAGGCACATCACTATCTTGAGACTAACCATCCAATGCTGGACCAAAAATCAACTCAGGTCGATCATCTTCCACATTTACCATATCAGATAATGGATCTAAACTCAAAATCTTAGACACCTGACCCTTATAGCTGCTATTCTTCATCAATTCAGTCAAAGGAATGGATACCTTTAGCTTAGCAATTTCACTTTCTAAGTTAAAAATTGAAGTTTTCTCTACCTATTTAGCTGGGACATCCTTCTTTTCAGTTTTCTCCTTTGATATATTTGGCTGATTGGATATTTAATTTGCTGATGGTGGTTTGCTAGTGGTGGGATCAGCTGTCTCTTTCCCCTTTTTCTGCACAACGAGTGGATCATTCTTTGGTGCTTTCACTTCCTTTATTTTTTGAATTGGATTAATGGGAACCTCTCTACTTCTGAGTGAATATTGTCGTTGCTGGGCTATCAAAGCATTCATGTACCCCCTCTGATATTCATCAAACTCTTCTTCAAGAACTATCTCATTCGCCAAGATGAAATTCTCGTCCCTTTGTACAACTGAGTTCTCGGAATACTCCTCGTCTTCAGTAATAAAAATTTGCATATCATCAGGTGTAAAGAAATGATTCTCTTCTCTGATTACATTCTCCTCGTCATCTGATTCCGGACCATGTACAAAATTCTGCTGTAAGGGTGACTTCACTTGCTACTGCACTGCTTGGTCTTGTACTCGTTGCTCTCTTTGCTTGATTCTAAATTGCGGTTACTGCTGGCCACAGAAAGTAGGATTTATGACTTGCGGTTCAGACTTGTCAATCATCAATATGTCAAAAATCTGTTCCATCTTACAGAGCACTTGATCTGAAGTGGAAACCTCTTCCTTTATTGTTACCTTCTTTTCAACTCTCGTTCTAGCTCTTTTGGCAAGTAGATTTGCTTCAATGCTGACTGCAATTTTCTGCATGTCTTCCAAAGTGGCCAGATCTCTTTCTCTCAATTGATAGGCCTATTGGGTATGTGTTATATTATTTCGACGATTAGCCGCATGTGCTGTACGTTGCACCGGGTGCAGCGCCCTGGCGAAATTTTTTTTGGTATGCGGTCCCACTTATATGCGGACCCACCCATGTTTTGTGCATGAGTTTGCACATGGTTTTGGGGTATGATGGTTTTCAACCCCTGGTATTTTGTAGATCCGGTCAAGGGAACTACGGTTATGTTCTAATCCAGGGTTAATGGATTGGGGTTTATGTATGCTTCGGCATGTATATATATGTGTTGTAACACTAAAAGGAATATAATGAAAAATCAAGCTGGTCGTCCCGATTTGGGATCCAGGGGAAAATCTCTGTGTTTATCTGTTTATGTTTTATGCTCTTGCTATTGTTTATTTTCTGTTATAAGAATCGTGTGTAGATATTTCTGTTCAGGGTTAAAACCTACATTTGGTATCGGAGCTATTTCGGCTTCAAGGGGATGCCTTTGTTGTTGAGGGTTTTTTGCTCGGGCCTGTGGTAGACCCTGTGCAGTGGGAGATCTGCGGGATCGATTCTTGCGGTGAAAGAATATGGTGAGCGGTGGAAAGATAGAGATCGAGAAATTTAATGGTCAGAGTTTTGAGTTGTGGAAGCTCAAGATGGAGGATCTGCTGGTGGATAAAGATCAGTGGATCGCGGTAGATCCAGGTACTAAACCAACGACAATGTCAGATGAAGACTGGAAGAAACTGGATCGGAAGGCTAAGAGCATAATACGGTTGTGTGTCTCAGATTCAGTATTGTTGAATGTATCTGGGGAAGCTACGACGAAGAATTTGTGGGAAAAACTTGGGACTTTGTACCAATCTAAGTCTCTGGTGAATAAGTTGTTCCTGCGGAAAAAGCTGTATAACCTGAGGATGAAGGATGGAGACTTAGTGACAGAGCATCTGAACGCCTTCAATACTGTGGTAAGTCAGCTGTCATCTGTTGATATTAAAATCTCAGATGAAGATAAGTGCATCATCTTGTTGTGTTCTCTACCAGATTCATGGGACAGTCTGGTTATTGCAATAGGTAGCAATACAACTACCTTGAATTTTGATGACATTGTCTCAGCCTTGCTATCGGAGGAAATGAGACGGAGAAATATGGAGGGTCAGAATGGAGATGCCTTATTTGTACGAGGAAGGTCCCAGAACAGAAACAAGAATAAGGTTTCGAGTGGGAGATCTAAATCTCCTGGAAAGTTTGTAAAGGTGTGCTGGAAATGCGGAAAGGAAGGGCACTACAAAAAGGAATGCGGATCTAAAGCTCCTGAGAAAGGAAAGGGATCTGATGAAGCTCCTTCTGCAAAGGCAAAAACCACCTCGGATGAAGGTGGGGATGTGTATTTGGCTTCTTCTTCAAATACACATGTAGATCATGAGTCATGGTTGATTGGCTCAGGTGCATCCTTTCACTTCACTCCCCATAGGGAGTGGTTCTGCGAGTATGAGAAATATGATGGTGGTGATGTCTTCCTAGGGGATGATAGGAAGGCCAGAATCATCGGACGTGGAAAGGTCAAGCTAAAGCTGCAAGGTGGAAGGATTAGAACACTTCCTGGTGTTCTGCATATTCTTGCATTGGCCAGAAATCTGATTTCTGTAAGCAAGATGGATGATGCAGGTGTAAAAACAGTGTTCGAGAAATATGCCTGCAAGATGGTTCGGGGAGCACTGGTATTAATGCGGGGAGTTCGGACTAAAAATCTGTACAAGCTACAAGGTAGCACTGTTATTGATGAGTGTAACAGTTCTGTGGTTCCTGAAAGTGGGACGGAAAGTCTAACTGTCTCTGGAGAAAAGACCATGCTATGGCATCAAGGGCTTGGACATATTGGAGAGAAGGGCCTTCGGATACTGCATAGAGATGGTATGGTAGAAGGTATGTCTAATTGTTCTCTGAATTTCGATTTCTATGAAAATTGTGTATATGGGAAGCAGAATCGGGTGAGTTTTCCTTCTGGTGCTAAGAGGGCAAACAAGATATTAGAACTTGTGCACAGTGATGTGTTTGGGCCTGTGTCAGTTTCATCACTGGGAAAGTATGTGTACTATGTTTCATTCATAGATGACTTCTCAAGGAATACATGGATATATTTCTTGAGGAAGAAATATGAAGTCTTTGAAAAATTTAAAGAATTTAAGGCTCTGGTGGAAAACCAGACAGAGAAGAAGATAAAGGCATTGAGGACAGATAATGGTGGGGAGTTCTGCAAGAAGGAATTTGAAGAGTTATGTACGAAGTGTGGTATAGCACGGCAGAAGACTACTCCATACACACCTCAGCAAAATGGAGTTTCAGAAAGAATGAATAGAACACTGATGGAAAAGACAAGAAGCATGCTCAGTGGTATCGGTTTAGGACAAGAATTCTGGGCAGAGGCAGTGGAGACTGCATGTTACTTAGTTAACAGATCACCTTCATTAGCGTTGGAGGATAAGACCCCACATGAGGTATGGACTGGTAAGAAACCCTCTATTTCACATCTAAGGGTATTTGGATGTGATGCATATGTACATGTTCCAAAGGAGAAAAGGACAAAGTTGGATAATAAATCTGAAAGGTGCATCTTTATTGGGTATAAGGATGGTTTAAAGGGTTACAAGCTTTGGAACCTAGAAACAAGGAAGGTAGTGTACAGTCAAGATGTGGTGTTTAGAGAAGTGAAAGATGTTGTTAAACATGAAGTCCTATCAGAGGAACCTGAAAAGATAGAGTTTGAGCTAAAGGAGGATGAATCAGACTCTACAACAGAAGAAGACTTAGAAGATGAAGAGCCACAAACTCCATCTTTGAGAAGATCAGTTCGGGAAAGAAGGCAACCAGAAAGGTATAGTCCATCTGCTTTCTGTTCAGGTTTTGCCTTAACTATAACTGATGATGAACCCAGAACTGTCAGGGAGGCAGTAGATTCAGAGGATGGAAAACTCTGGAAAGAGGCCATGGTTGATGAAATGGCATCCTTGCACAAAAACGATGCATGGGATCTGGTGGAGTTGCCGGCTGGAAGGAAGCCCATTGGGAGCAAATGGGTGTTTAAGAAGAAGATGAATGTAGAAGGCAAGGTGGAGAAATACAAAGCTCGATTGGTAGCAAAAGGTTATTCCCAGGTGCCGGGAATTGATTTTGGTGATATTTTTTTCTCCTGTTGCTAAAGTTACTTCTATTATATTGCTTTTATCTATTGCTGCTGCATTTGATTTTGAGATAGAACAGATGGATGTGAAGACAACATTCGTTCACGGGGATCTAGAAGAGGAGATCTACATGGGGGAAAACAGCACAAAACTTTATGGTGAAGGAGTGAAACTAGTATGCGGAGTTGAAAAGAAGTCTCTAAAATGGGTTAAAAAACGGTCCAATAGAGGATTAACGAGTATCGGAAATATGATACCTATATGCGGGGGACTTGGCTTCACCAAAGCAAGGAAGGATCCTTGTGTTTATTTTAAATTAATTGGTAGTAGTGTTATTTATTTGGTCTTGTATGTGGATGATTTGTTCTTTGATTGGAAATGAACTTGAGAATTATACGAGGTTGAAGTGAAGCCCATTCTCCAAATTCGACATGAAGGATCTTGGTGTTGCAAACTATATTTTGGGCATGGAAATTAAGAGAGATCAGGCAAAGAGGAAGCTCTGGTTAAACCAGAGGAAGTATGTCGAGACTATATTGCAGAGGTTCAATATGCAGGATAGTAAACCGGTGAATGTTCCTATTCCTGTAGGTGTAAAGCTGTCTGTTGAACAATGTCCCAAGACACAAGAAGAAGAGGAGTATATGTCCCGTGTTCCATATGCAAGTGCAGTGGGTAGCCTGATGTATGCAATGGTATGTACTAGACCAGACATTGCACATGCGGTGGGAGTATTGAGCAGGTTTATGTCAAACCCAGGGAAGGAGCATTGGACAGCAGTGAAGCGGGTTTTCAGATATTTACGTGGCACTAGTGATTATGGCTTGTGCTACCAGGGAAGACCAGGATTGGAAAGAATGTTGGACATTCGTGGTTTGTTGATGCAGACTGGGCTGGAGATCTGGACCAAAGAAGATCTACAAGTGGGTATGTGTTTAGCCTATTTGGAGGTGCAGTCAGTTGGATGAGTAAAAGACAGTCTGTAGTGGCGCTTTCAACTACAGAGGCAGAATACATAGCAGCCACTCATGCAAGCAAGGAAGCAGTTTGGTTGCGGAGATTGTGTTCAAGTATGGGGTTGGTACAACAAGCTATAAGGATAGACTGTGATAGCCAAAGTGCAATTTTCTTGGCTAAGAACCCTGCTTGTCATTCAAAGACAAAGCACATTGATGTTCAATATCACTTTGTTAGAGATATGGTTGAGGCTAAAAGGGTGTTGCTGGTAAAGGTGGACACTTTGAAGAATGTTACAGATGCATTGACAAAGTCTGTGAGCACTCAGAAGTTCTCTTGGTGTAGAGAAACAATGGGTGTTGAAGAATTGGGCCAATGACTAAGCCCTCCTGTGGCCCCCCGTGGAAAGAAAACAACAAGTGTGAGAATGTTGGGTATGTATTATATTCTTTCCACGATTGGCCCCCGTGCCGTACGTTGCGGGGCGCGGCCCGGGGGGGGGTCACGGGGGGCGGCCCCCCGCCTTCGAGTACGAAATCGCATGGGGAGGTGAAATTTTGGTGTGCGGTCCCATATGTCACCGGACCCACCCATGTTTTGTGCATGAGTTTGCACATGGTTTTGGGGTACGATGGTTTTCGGCCCCTGGTATTTTGTAGATCCGGTCAAGGGAACTACGGTTATGTTCTAATCCAAGGTTAATGGATTGGGGTTTATGTGTGCTTCAGCATGTATATATATGTGTTGTAACACTAAAAGGAATATAATGAAAAATCAAGCTGGTTGTCCTGATTTTGGATCTGGGGGAAAAATCTCTGTGTTTATAAATTTTATGTTTTATACTCTGCTTTATTGTTTTCGCTTTCTTGTTATAGGATTAGGTAGATAATTCTTGTTAGGGATAAAAACCTACAAGGCCATGTCAAGAATCGAAGCCATGCGGAAATTTAATCGAAGCCGACCCCATAGGGTGGCCCCCATGTCGACGGTGCATTGTAAACCAAAATTGAATCTCGCCAGGCCAATCATGAACGGACGCAAGTGTTCCCCTTGATATTCTCATGTTCGGAGAAAGAATATGAAGGTTGTTTCTTCCTTCCCATCGATCGAGGGTCAGCATATAACGAATATTGGTCAATGTAGTAATACCAGTAGGAAAATCTCTAAACCACTTTATACTTACGACCTCCAAAAATTTTGTACAAACAGTGTCATTGTCACATTCTCTGCATCAATCTCGTGAAGGTCAAAGAAATATTTCATCCTATCCACATGTTGCTGAGCTGTAACACTTTGAAGAGTTCCATCAAACAATTGAATTTTTCTTTGATAATCAGCGGGCATGTTATCCAAATTTTGAGGCAACACAAGGGGTGAAAATCAGGCAGCCATTGCTCTAGGTGGATTTACAACCGGTCTTGGGGATATAGGAGGAATCAGAGTAGCTGATGTATGAGGTGTGTGTGGTGTGGATGGAGGTGATACCAATGTAGATTTTTTATCAGAGATAGAAGGCTGCACGGGAATGGTGGGAATAAAAGGAGGCTCGGTAGGAATTTCTGAACTAGATGCAATTGGGGATGACCCAAGAGTTGCAGATGCAGAGTCTAAAAACTCAGGAATGTTTGTAGCCACAATAGAAGTCTGAAGTTTCAAGATATAACTGTAAATTGATCTATTGGCCTTTTCAATTTCAAGATCTTTGAAAAACTCTGGATTTATGACATTAGAATCAATAGCACTTTCGGACTTAGTCTCAAACAATGACAACTCAAATTGTTCGTTAAACTCAAGATCTTAAAGATACTCAAAAATAGCAGGACATGAATGAGATTTGAACACAGGAATCACAGGACTTTCTCGACGAAGGATTCTCGAAACAAGATTTGGATTTTCATACACAGGAGGTGGATCAGGATCCGGATTTTCCCTAGTGTGTCGTCTGGAAGCCAGTGTGTTGAATTATTTCCAAAAATCAAATGGACAAAAACAACTTGTTTAGCCTATCAGATTCTAAACTCATCACCCAAAAGTCTAGAATTTTCTGATGTACCGGGGTAATTTGCAAGTTAAGTTTTACATTTATAAGAATAGACCAGATATTGACTGAAGCAGCATTCATCTACTTTCACTAATGCAAAGCAAGAGCGTTTCGAAGGCTACCTGGCTAACTTCAGGCTCCATCTGTAGTTTATAAAACGAATAACACTAACAAACAAACAATCTCTTCCCCATTATGGTCACCACTATGTTATGGCCTAAATCTACCTCAGGCTGAGAAAGGCAGAATCTAGGGTAACATCAAACCACGCTTAACCTCGTAGCTAGCCCTACCAGATTGGGAGAGGGCTCTCTCCTTGTCAATCTCAACGAAAAATGATCAATGAGGCTTGAGATGACTTAAATGAAAACTAATTTTAGGCTAGGTATATATGCAAAAGAGACTTGATTTTAATTTAATGAATATTTTGTTGGCTCAAGAGGAAAGGCAAATTTGGGTCTGGGGAATGAGACTCAGTTTTGCAGAGATATGAATGGGGCAAGGTAAGAAATTGATTTGACACTTCCAATTTGAAATAAAAGGAGAGTTGAGAGAGGTGAGGAGTTGAAGAGGGCAAGAAACCTTCAGGGATCCTCTCCAAACAGCTGAAAACATAGAAAATTAAACAAACCCTAGGTAGAGCACTGCAAATTTTAATAGTTACGCTGTCTTGTTGCTTAATTTGAAAGAAATAAAAAGTGAAAATGGTATACATCGAAAATAGGTAGACTTAAATTTACAAAGAGAGACATCATCAATGCCACACATGAATCCCATGGGAGTGCGCAAACCACAATTCTGTTCAACACCTTCGAAAATGCGAGGGATAGATATATGATGCTCAAAGCATTCCCAAGAGTCCAACCATGCTAATGACTGAAAAAACACAAGATATAGACAAACAATAACTCATCCCCAGCCTCTAGGGGTCGAGCTCACAAGTTTAGGAGCTGTTCCAACAAAATATAAACTTAGAACTAGAAAGTAGGTAGTGGAACAGCTTGCCTCTATAAACTAGGAAACTGATTCATTCAGTTGCAAACCACCTTTTGATGGATGAATCTACCTCCATGAGTGAAAATTTAACAAAATTACATCAAGATCCATCAAATTACATCAAATTGCATCATAAGTTTGAAATTTGGAAGTAATAAAGTCAAAATGTCAAAAACTAGGCGAAAAATAGAGTTTCTGGGTAAAAAATGAGCAAAAACCTCCAATGCGCCGTGCCAGTTTTCCCTATGCGTCATGCCAGTTTGCAACTAATTTTGGAGGCCTTCCCGGTGTCAAAATTTGATCCAAGTGGGTTTGTTGGAAAGGTATGCCTGTCTACTTTCCAACACAAGTGGAATTTCTGAATTTGGCTTTCATTTTCCCCTCCAAAACTGATTTCTCCCAACACTGCTTCCTGTGTGTCAAAAAGGGGGCAGAAAGGTCATTTTTGGGGTGTTTTTGACCCTTCTGGAAGCCAAAAACCTATCAAAATCTCTTGGCCATAGGTAGGCATGCATATTTTTCCATGAAAAATCCAAAAATGTAGAGTTTTCATCAAAATGAGTCCCCCATCAAAAGCGCGCGCCAAGTGGCACGGCGCATAGAGCTGAAAAGTCTGTTTTTAGGCCAAAAATTCAAAATTTGCAAAAAGTGTCCCAATTTTTTTGAAATTTGGGCTAAGTGTCCTCCATTATGGGCTATGCTAGGCCAAGGAAGCCTCGCCCAAAATCTAAAGTCTATCATGCCTTTTCCTACGCTTTGAGGCCTTCTTCAACTTAGCCTTCAAGATCTTGATCCTTGTTTTGCAAACATGGTTTCTCGCCCAATAATGATTGGCCATGTGCCTCAACATGTTATTTTCTTTATTGGATTTCTCCAACAGCTTCTCCAAATGCATATTTACCCTTTCAAGCCAAGTTTCACGATCAGCTTCAATTTCTTGCTCAAGTGATGTCATCTTGGTTTTGCTCTTTTTAGTGGCTTGCCGGTTCTCTCGTATGTTTTGCAGCTCCATGATGGTTTGTTGATCCTCTAGCTACTTGTTTCTTTGCTCAAGGCATTTGATTATCCACTTGGCTCTTTGTAGGCTGAGGGACAAAGTATTTATCTCCACCCGTTGCTCCTGAATGATCTCTCTAAGTTTTGAGCTTGGTGAGCCCAAATCGGTGTCATCATCTTGAATGAGGATGAAATCTGTTTCTTGCCCTCCTGAAGGCCCCTCATCATGTATTAGACTCTTTCCTTTTTCCTGTACCTGCACTGCTGATGAATGAAGCGAGACCCCTTCCACCCCGGGTGGAGATAATACTCACTTGGCTGCTGCAAATGACCTTCTAGTGCCCTTCTGATAGGTGAAAAACACCGGCACACTAGTGGTCTGTGTCTCATGATCCTACTGCAGATGTCAAGGTTCACCTGTCTCATGAAAATCTTCCGGAGGCACCTGAGGAGCTGTGAAGAACTCATGAGAAATGAAATCCTCCCATGAAATGTCCTGCAAACCAAGCTGACGCATAACCACAATTTTGATGAGTGCAAAATGATAGATACTGTTATACTGCTACTCAGGAGTTTTCTTTTGCACTAGGGTGGTCATCTTCTCAATTTTTCGGCACATGAAGTAGGGGAGGTTCATCATTCTCACCCTGGTAAAGTGCATCAACAATATAATGTGATAGGCATATAGACAAGAAAACCGACCCTCACAGCTGAAATATTTGATTATGAGCTTCATTAAAGGAGCGTATGAATCTTTCAGGTACCGAAAGGGAAAAAATCTGTTGAGTTGTCTCAAAAAACCAGGCTTGATGTATGGCTCATAGTGTTCCCTGTCAACTTGCTGCCTTTTATTCCATTGCTCTCCAACATTTGGAATACCGATTGCTAGAGAGATAGATTCAGGTGTCAAGGTGAATGTCACACCTGCAAGAGTGACTTGGCCATTATGTAAATGAAGCATAAACAATCTGGCCAACTCATGATGGTACTGGAATCTAGCAACCATCTCACAAAACTGATAACAAGACTGTTGTTGAAAACATGTAATAGCAAGAGGGCAGGCCTGCAGCTCAACAAGTGAAGTAGGCTCTTCCCTTACATGTTTACCACTCTTGTGAGGTCTCCTTGGTGCATGCAATTCAGTTGTACAATCACTGTCTCGGTCATAAGAGGAATCTGTCTCCATGTTTGCCAAAGTCTGTGTTGTCTTAGATGAGTATGAAGAGTTTAGGTGTCTTGGGTTTTTGCTGCCAAATGTATGAAAATGTGTGAGGGACTATGGAGGGAGAGGGTAAGGGGAATGTTGGGAATATTTCCAATTGGAATTTGGGGAATTGAAGGGTTTTAGGGACAGTCTCTAGGCTTTTGGGATAGCAATTGGGATTTGGGAATTTTGTAGCTAGGATTTGGGATAATGGGAATATGGGATAGGGGTAGATGAATTTAGGGATATGGGGAATAGGGAAAAGGGTTGATGAAACTAGAAAACAGTGAAGGAATAAAAGATAAGGGAGTGAAGACCACAAAAACCAGTTTACAAACCCTAGGCTATGATGTCTTGAGCAAGGAAGTAGGGTTTGAATTTTTTTAATTAAATCCTCATAAAAATCATAAGACACACGTTTATGGCATTGGAGGGATTGTTTGACTTACTTTGGACC